>CM061532.1:259847005-259974675 GCA_030545055.2 Neoaliturus tenellus
ATATAGTACCGCACCAGTGAAGAAGTACTATTATACAGATATTATATTTGTTTACTCAGTGTTGGCAGCAGTGTGAGGCAGCAGAAAAAAAAATTGAACTGTCAGAAAATTGATTGTCATGTGACTCACTGTAGCTATCAATGCACTCTTGTGGTTAGTTTATAAACTTTTGTGCAGGAATATTAATGAAAAAACATGAAAAAATTTAATTATAAGATGAAATATTGATATATGTTGTCCTTATTAATTGGATTATATGACACTGCATCGGACTGACTACTCTACAATCAACTCACGGTAGGCTATAGGTTATGTTTGACGACTATCAACTTCAACCGAAACCTGGAACCCTAGTATTCACCAAAAGTTATAGCACTGCAACTTCACACAACTTCACAAATTAACAGCCATCTTGCCAATATTCAAGCCTGCATCCCATGAATAACCATGGACTTTTATCCGTCTATTACCATTTGTTTGAAACAATAAACCTGCTTATTTATTTTGGTTTTTAGGAGAAAAACCTTTAAATATGTTACTCAGGGACTGCCGGATTGTAAAAACTCATAAAAGTGATACTATTGGTTTATAAAGGAAGTTTTTATGGCTTACCTAAGAGGTAGAGAAATAAATTTATGTTATAAGGGTGTTTCAGAACTCCCTACCAATATTTTAGGGCATTGTTCCTGGGTTAAAAACATATCTAAATATCATATTTAAATTGTCCGGAAGTCTTAAGTTACTCACACAGCCGCCATTTTGTTTTTTACACATAATAATTTTTATTTCGGTAACGGATGGTTGTATTCAGATCATATTTGGTATACATTTTTATCATACCAATGTACATTTCCAAGAAAAGAATTTATTTTTTCCATCGTATATTTTCAAAATGGAGGCCATTTTAAATTTTCAAACTCAAATATCTCAAAATTGGTAAATTTTATAAAAACTTTACAAGACACAAAAAGGTTGCCAAATTTAATTACCTAACCAATGGTGCCAAGTTTGTAAGGATCTGACAACAAATAATGGAGTCATTGAGATTTTTCTTCATAAAAACATTGATTTTGCTGTTAAAATGGCCTTATTTGCATTGAATTCAATGCAAAATCCATGTTTTTATGAATAAAATTCACAATAACTCCGTTATTTGTTGTCCGATCCTTACAAACTTGGCACCATTGGTTAGGTAATTAAATTTGGCAACTTTTTTGTGTCTAGTAAAGTTTTTATAAAATTTACCGATTTTGAAATATTTGAGTTTGAAAATTTAAAATGGCCGCCATTTTGAAAATATACAATGGAAAAATTTAATTTTTTTCTTGGAAATGTACATTGGTATGATAAAGAATTATACCAAATATGATCTGAATACAACTATCTGTTACGGAAATAAAAATTATTATGTGTAAAAAACAAAATGGCGGCTGTGTGAGTAACTTAAGACTTCCGAACAATTTAAATATGATATTTAGATATGTTTTTAGCCCAGGAAGGTTTTTAGCCCTAAAATATTGGTAGGGAGTTCTGAAAAACCCTGTATAATTGACTTTTAGTATATGAAAAACACAATAAAATAAATTATGAATAAATATAAAAAAGAAAAATTTTTGCTTATAATAAATTATTGTTTTGCTTAAAATAAAATAATGTACGATTTCATTTTTTGTATAAGTGAAAACTTATTAGCACCAAATGTCTGCGATTTTAAAATTTATTTTATCATATTCATTGAAATAAAATAGTTCGATGTTTATAATATAGTAATGCAATCTTAATGACTTTTTATAATTAAGTATGTTTTCTATTTGTCAAATATTATTGCACATGTTCATACATTGCAATAGAACTACCTACTTTGAATTTTTATTTGTTTGCACGTCTTGAATTGAAAACATAAAGATTTATTCAGTCTTAGATGCATTGCTACGTTATTTTCTTATTGTATACCGGTCAATATATTTATTATTTAATTTTTGTATTCAAATTTGCTTCCTTATTCAGAATTATGAAAGAAACAGATGTTACTATTTAAAGTTACTATTTAACATTATTAAATAATGTTATTATTTAATATTATTCGTAGAAGACTTTAAAGCAACAATATGTTTTGTAAATCTTTATAATTATTGCGTCACATTTATAAATAGGATATTGAACTAGTTTTTCACTAGTTCATTCTTTCACTATTGAGATTTGATAGATAAGTACTTATATAAAACAAAAAAATTTATCAAATTATTAAAAATTAAAATAATTATTTGAGGTACTTCTAACTTAATATATTAAAATAAAGAAATAACAATTCTTTTTTGTTTGTTGGTTTTATTAGTCTATATCAATTAAGTGAGAACAGTTTTAATAACAATCCTAAATAGACACTATTTTTAATTCCCCTTATAAAATCTAGATAACACCTTTCACTTTTTTTAATATTTATAAAATAAAATAAAAGAATTTTTCTAGGGATATGTAATAATTTCCTACAAGTTAAAAAATATTTAGTATTTTAAAAAGGTTACTTTGTGGAGATTTCGATCTCTTGGAAAAATTGTGTTAGCTGTGTAGTGAGCCAAGCATAATTGACGACTCTCATACTAAAAGCACAATAAAGTGACATGCTCGAAGTATGTAGGGCTTCTAGCTCTATAGGGTTCATTATTTCTTGGAACGTCGGTCGAGTATTCAAACCGTCACATAGAGACTCTCATGGAAGCATCATGTCCTTAGTTATTGATGCAAAGATCAATAATTGATCATAGAATAAAGTATATTATCAGCTGTGATTTAGTTGAAATACTATATCAAATTTGTAGTTTTACTTGTTCAGACTTAGTTGAACATGTTATTATGTTTCCTTAAAATCTATATACTAATAGGCAAGCATGTTTCTTTTCTTAATGTTTACTCAGCTCGTGTGCAACGCAAAGAAATCCGCGCATAGCCTACCATTAGAAAGGTATGCTCCTGCAGATGAACATAATCCTAAAGACTTTCAAAGTTTCAATGTTAATCTTATATAAGAGATTTAGTTGTTAAGATCATTTGACAGTTGTTTGGATAATAAGTGTTAGAAAAACCGGTGTTTCAGTTATAAAATATCCTAAAAACTAATTCTGTCCAGATCAACTGAAATTTTGGTCAAATTTCGAACAGTATGAATCTCTAAGTCTATAAAGCTAGCAAATCATGAAGAAAATATTTTATGTTTCATTTATGGCATATTTTTTCAACTAATTTGATCAAAATCTCCAGATAAACTGAATTTTTGGTCGGATTTCAATCCGGTGACAATGTTTAGAAAAAAATAAATAAATAAACGTATTATGTATATATTGCAAACAAATTAAAAATATTTTTGCTGATTGCTACTTGTCTAATTTGTTGAAAAAAATCACCAAAACTTATGACAATAAGAGGATAGATATGTTTGTATAATTATACAACGCATTTCTTTAAATCGTTTATTTAGCTTTTCGCTGTGTAATTTAAGTAAATATTTGTCAATTTTGCATAAAGAAAAACATTGTTTAGAATTTTATTTTCTAAGGATTAAAAATAGATAAATGAACGCCCACGTACTCAGGCTTTTACACTTAATATCCAACCATTAAAAACCTTACCCGCAGTTGCCGCTGTCAAAAGCAGGAGAGTTTTACGCCACCAAAGGTTCATTGTTGACTTAAAAATAAAATCTTACAAAAAACAATCAAGAGGAAAGCATTTTCGTAGTTTTTCGAGAGCTGATGTCATTTGTACGTTATCAAAAGTTTTAATTTTTGTTCAAAATCCCTTTAGTTGTTATATCTTTAATGCTTTAGAGTTGTATCTTTTTATTTCATTATTTGTAAGAGATCTAATATTATTTGATAATTTTTATCTTAAAAAAGTCAAAAGATTTAACATGATTTTAACACTATTTTATGCAAAGACTCTTTAAATACAACCGGACAAATTTATTAAATACTGTGGATTATGGATATTTAAAGCAATACCTGTTACGGAAGATAAATATTTACTGAATATAGAATTCTGTTAGAAGTTTGTGGAAAATTATGAAGTATAATGTATTCAAAACACAAATTTTTTGAAATATTTTAAGTAATTAACTCGTCTGGTTAAACAATTAATATCATATCGAGACTACTATAAATATCGCTGGGGGTGATTTATTTAATAAGCTACACCCTCATAACAATTTTATTAGTTTTGTATGAAACCATGTCAAAACAAGTTGCTTCTAAGTGTATATGAATACTGTAAATATGCATTACATAAATTTAAGAATTAAAGGAATTTATTGTATTTCGTTTTATTAAAACCTAAAATAGGGAATAAATTTATAAAAGAAAATTAAATTCGTACCCTTTGAATTGCATACCAATTGAGATAATAGTAATATACATAAAATATAATCTTAAGTCAAATGAATTTACTTCCTAAGATTTCATTCCAGTAAACTCTCAAGCAACAGCCTGGTATGACGAATTGATCTTATTAGTAAGTTTCTCAGCCAACTTATGGCGGCAAATATTGACAAGTTAGGTAGTCAAATTAATCTGCCCTTCAAACAAAGGGTTTTAGGGGACTTTTTTGAGTTACATAACGTGTGATTTATTTGAAAACGTATTCACGGACATTTTACTAGTATATTGTACACATAATTATTCACAAGTATGTCCAATAAATCGATTTATATTCAATATATTAGATTGTAATCAAACTTATAATCTACTTATTTATAACTTACAGCTTAAAAATCACTCAGCTTTCGTTTAATACACCTCAGCCTGACCAACAAAAACATTTTCAATATTTGTTCTCATTCTGATAAAATTATTTTATATTATCAACATGATAGTATTCAAAACTACACATAAAAATGTGTATATAAAATCTTACTACTAATTTTAAAGTGAGGTTTAAATCAATAAAATCCTTTTGCAAACAATTTAAATATATCAATCTAAATTTGTTCATTTATTAATAAGGAAAACCCGTATGGAACTGACAAATTTTTGTCTAGTAAAACGCAAATGGAAACAAATAATTGTTGAAATCGATCGGACTGGTTTGATAATGTGCTCGACAGTTGTTGAGAATGCCAATCGAATTCTTGGTAACAACGGTATGATTAAATATGAAAATAGCAAAAAAAAATCTGCCCGATTTTCCTGCTTTTATTAATTGTATCTCAATATTTCAGATTTTTCAATGATATAAATAAACCATTAATTTATTTGTTATTAAGTTTCAATATAGCATTTCAATTTATATTCAATTTAAATTTTTTAAATGGAGTATAAATTAAAAAAAAAAATATTTCTACATGGTTGAATACTTTCCTCTTCACCGTTGACATTGGAGGGAGTAGATTGTGTCAGTTGTTTATATCGCACACGAAAAACTTATAAAATAGTTAAAAATACAATAAAAACAAAAGCATTAGGGGACAAAAATGAGGCAAAATTGATCTTCGCCACTCCAACTAAAGGTAATCTTCAATTTGACCAGTGTCTGTAATAGCATTTTCTTTTATGTCTTTGCAAAGAAGCGAGGAAATTAGTAATAACGAAAATACTTTAGTAAAAAGCCCAATAGAAATACTTACTCGGTAACCGAGTAGTTAATACTCATCTCACAAAAGTAAGTGTGTTAGATATAAATTTAAATATGAAATAGTACAAAAACATCTTAAATTACTTGAGGTTGATGTGTTTTTACGTATGACTACGAATATGTTCAAAACTACGGGATAGATTTTTAACCTGATTTCAATTTGCTAATGGGCTACTGATTATCGATCTATCCAACAACAGGTAAGTTTATAGGATAGTGGAAGACCATAGAGGTTCGTCTGAAGTGGAATCGTCTGATTCGAATAGAAAACTTTGTTTACCTTCTAAAAATGTCACAAAAAGTGCCAATAAGTTTCGTAAAAGATAAACAAGATTTTAGCAAAAAATGTTCAAAAATTTAAAAAAATAAAAATTACTGTTTTTTTTTTTTTTTTTTTTTTTTTTTTTTTTTTTTTTTTTTTTTTTTTGTAAGGTGGAGTGAGATGTAACTGCCTAAATTACATATCTTTGTTGAATTTCACAAGCATGTTAACCCTTTAAATATTTCACACCGACTACTAAACGCCCGTAGTACAGACGATATTTTATAAATAAGATTAGGTGTCATAAAATACTATTATAAAATATATCGAGAGTAACGAAACGAGAGTTGTAAAACTATTAACTGTTTTTTAGAAGAAGCATGGTAACAATGGGTGGAGTCATGGTTTCTATTAATGGAATCTAATCTTTAACTTCAACGATTTAAAGGTTTATCAATACAGTAGCTGTTATAATGTCAATAAAATTTTTAATGGAAATTGTTACTTTAACAATGTATAACAACGACATAAATCATAGTACACTATGGCGTTTATTTATGGCATTAATAAAATTTTACAAAAGTCTAGCCAATCAGAAAGGAAATTTTCCTCATAATTTGGGAAAGAATTCGAAGGATTGCTTAAAATAAATTCTTTCCATGTAAAAAATAAGACCTAATTAGTAAACCGAAGAATTAACTTAATTTTCCTGCCATAAAAACCTGACACCCCACTACGTAAAAACATAAAATCTACTATTGAAATAATATTTATATTTTACTGCAATGGCTATGCATATTTCTACGATGAATACAGCACATTAATGGCGGTCTAAAACGAAAAAATATTTATTACCGTACATGAATTAGACATCACTTAAAATCAAATGTTGCGGGTATATTACTTTTTAACAATTATTCACGCTTTAAACAAACTATTTATTCATCGAGTTTCATCGGAATTGAATATATCTTTGATAATTTAATAAATATACTGAATAAATATAGAGATGTGTTTTAGAGAAGTTTAATATGAGTAAACTGACACAATTACTTTGTTTTCGAAGAATTCAGTCGCCACTATTCAACGTTATGTTTGATTAATTAAAGCCATTGTCATGGCAACACTTGGAGTAACTCGGATATCCCACCTGATTTAAACTAATTTACTAATTAAGACACCTCAAGGTCCTAGAGTATTTTTATGCTTTCGTATTATGTAGTTTAATATTATTTCAATATGGAAACCTAAATAATAACCATCGAAATAGATTAAAGCACACCTAAATGAGAATATTTTTTTCAATGATTTCCATATTCCAATTTACATTACATGATATAACCACTTATTATTAATCCAACAAATGTTGAAATCAAGTCAATGTTTAACAAAACAAAATTATTAGTAGTGGGGTTTGGCCGGTCCTGGCCCAGGTCAAGGTCAGGCGGTTGTAACTGTTGTAGGGGTAGTAGCGGCTGGGTTTTTTTGACAGTGATGGGTGGGTTTTGGAAGTGGGTCAAGGTCATCCAGAGGGGGTTTTTAAAAATATATTTATTTAATAAAAACTCATCAGTGATTGGAAAATTGCTTTGTCATCATTTGTAGCAGTAATAGTTATTTTATTACTCTGTATGGGATGGGAGTCAGTGCTTGTATGGGTGAATCCCGCTGTGTGTCCATAATTGCAAAAAAGGAGAGGTCCTAGGTGGTTACAGTGCGAGTTGATAGAGCAGAACAAGACATGTGTCTGAGGAAGAATGATCATATAAACCTGGTAATATAGTGAATAAGAATAATTGGATAGGATCGTCAATAGGTGTAACAAGATTGAAATCTTGATATTTCAGCATTTCAGTTAAGACAGAGTGTAAAATAGGATCAGTAGAACAAGTATTACAAAGGTTAGATTTTACAAAGTACAACGGGTGAAAACTGAAGTATTTTTTAAGCTTACTCAATGTAGTACGCGGTTTTGAAATTGTGGAGTTAGATTGTTTCTGTAAAATGTGTTTTGTACGCAAAAGTTTTAAATGTAAAGTGTGCGAATCCATAATAATATTCAAAGGGGAGATGTGTACTCTCCAAAATTCAGCGAGTATATGATTGGTGCCCGCGAGTGTGTCTGAATATATAGAGACTAATTAGCATAATAAGCGCAAACATATGTTAGAGTAACAAGAGTAAGTTAAAAAATGTTTGATAGTCTTAGAGACTTACGGATAGATGTTTACTGTTGCCCTATCGCCATTATAATGGCGCACGCGCGAGGTAACGATGCCGCTTATATAGGGTTGTGTGAACCCCCCTAACCCCCTCCCCTAAGAGAATGAGATAAAAGGGAAGAACTTTGGAGATTTCAGTTCTTTGTCGGGGCGGCAGCGTAGCGAAAGGTTCTAGTAGGGGGAAAAAATAGTTAATAAATTTTTGTAAAATTTTTAAAAATTACCGCTAGTGGTAGAAGTTAATTAATTATTTTATAAGGGTTTAAGAACTGTGTCGTAGACGATTAATCGCAATTACATCTAGCATTTGTACAGGTAAAACTTGCAGTATAATAATTATATATTAATATATGGGTGTTAACTGTTTATAGTCTAAGTAGTTTAGTCTAGCAGCAGAAGTTAGTTAATTATTCTGTAGGGGTTAACTTATATAATAAGTATAAACTAAAATAAAAATAGTAACGCGAGATTATTTGATATATTATATATAAAATAAAAAGTGTATTTTTATATGTTAAGAAATAGTTGAAAAAATAAATTACATAAAAAAAATAGCAAGCTTAACAGGTGTAAGGTAAAACAAAGCATATGTAACATTACTAGGTGGTAGAGACTTACAGATTAGTTGTTTCAGCTGCGGTACCTGGGGAGTGAATGGCAGACGCGCGACCGCGTTGCGGCTTATATAAGCATAGATAGTAATTATGTTGAACCCCCCCCCCCCCAAGAAAAAAAAATGTTAACCCCCCCCCCCGGCACTTTAACTCATCAAAATGAATTAGGTTGATAGTGGTTACATTTATATAACACCAATTTAGCTTTGATGTTGCCAATAGTTTAATAACTATAGTTAAGCGGCAAAAGAGGACAGATAATTTTCTGCCATTACTCAGATAATAACAGGCAACAATTATGGTGTTACGCGATGGGGAAAGCCTCAGTGAAGCTCAACGGCGGATTAAACCAGGTGTTGCCTAACGTTAATTGCAAGGTACAACGCTCCACCTGCATTAGCGGCGACCTACATGTGACGAATAGATCATTGGAAATTTCCACTGACGTTGGACGTTCTATCCCCTTAAACCCCTATGGCTCCCCACCACTTTGTGAGCCGCCCCACCACTTTGTGAGCCGAGAACCTTTTTGGCGACTATCGCTGAGTTAGTTCGGAACAATTTGTCGGACGCGATGGTTGTTCCGAACTCAAAGGGTACCTCAAATATATAAGCGGCCGATATATATTTAAGTTACTCTTGCTGTTAGGGTTTTAATATTAATACTTGTTGTGTGTGAGTGTGTGTGCAAAATGTTATTTTTAGTTTTAAGTTGTGCTAATTTTAAGCTTTAATTTGCGCATTGCGATGTTAGCATTAAGGTGTGTTATGGCATTGTTGATGTTTGGAAAATGTGTTTTTGATGTTGAGTTTTGGTATAATTATTGTATGTGTATGTACTAATAACCTTTCACAGCTAGCTGTTAGGAGGGTAGATTAAATTTAAATTTAAATTATAGAAATTCTGTTGAACTTCATTAAATATGGGTGGGACATGCGCGTTGTGCCGTAGGTAGCGCATATTTTTTATTGCTTTAAAATGTTTAAATTTTGTTAGGAAATAATAATATTTGGGTGGGTCTAGATTAAGGGTGGGAGGTTAGAGTTGCGTCTTGCATTAGCTGTTCCAGAGTCCCCATTGTAAAATTGGAATGGTCAGGTCCAGTGCCCAGGCCCGAGGCCGGCCGCCCGTATCACAGCCCACCAAACTGGATCGCCACGTGCGTGCGGGCCAAAAATTGGGATCCCTTGTAAGACGTAACTATGGCGGGTTGGGATTTGGGGAAGTGTTTGGCAAACAGAGTGGTGGGGATGGCTACGGCCGTCCCCATCACTTTGGTAAATTATCATTTTTGGTGACCTTGACCTCAATTAAGTTAATGACCCCCCCCCCCCCGAAAGAAATCGGCAACCGCCCCCCCCAATAGTGAACTTGACCTTGGTGACCTTGACCTTGAACTTGAACTTGACGAGCCCCCCCCCCCACGACAGTGAACTTGGCCTTGGTGACCTTGACCTTGAACTTGAACTTGACGAGCCCCCCCGACAGTGAACTTCGCCTTGGTGACCTTGACCTTCAACTTGAACTTGACGAGCCCCCCCCCTCCGACAATAATCCGGATTACAAAATGACTAATAACTCAAGAACGGTTTGCCGGAATAGGGCAAGTCATACATCAATGAAAAGCTCTAATTAAGAGCAATATTGTGGTAAAGACAGAATTGTATTATTTTCTTTTACTAAAATTGTACCATAAAAAGAACCCCCCCCCACCCCCCACACACACTCAATGACATGTCGATATAAGAGTGGTGTGGTTTGTGTTGAGAACATTCTTTACCTATAATAGCTAGAGTGAACATGTCTCCCCAAGATGCTTCAATATTTTATAACAAATGTACAAAAGTTGAAGAAGTATTGGAGGTGGATGAAGAAAACGATGAAGAAATTGAAGTGCCTTTGTTAAGTGAAAATGTTGTAACAAGAATATTTGTGGATCCGAATTTACCAATGGATATTATAGGAAGGTTTTTAATTGAAGTTGTGACATGGATAGAAAATGGAAGATTAGTAAACATAGGATCTCCAATTTTGTTTCTACCAATTTTGGTAGATGATAGACACACCTTTGGTGTATATTGGAGAAACATAGATCTGTTATGGCTGTGGGCGGAGGCATATGTGGAGTATTTGCAATTGGAAGAAAATATAGGCTTTAATCATTACTTTTCAGCTTTAGTGTTAAACTACTAATTCTAACATTTCACTAACAAAAAAACCTTACAAATGTGGTGGGGGAAGCATTATATAAAGGGAATAGAAGAGAGAAGCATTTCATTTCCATGCTAAATTTCAAAGAGTAAACATCAACACGATGCATCAATGTGAAATTTGCTTAGAAACTTTTCATGATAATATTCTACTAGAAATACACAAAGAGTTATTTCATAATAATAATGAAGATGTAACAGAAACCGAATATGAAGATTTAAAACTATATGGAGAAGAACAACAAGAAGAACAACAAGAAGAACAACAAGAAGAACACAAGATGCATCAATGTGAAATTTGCTCAGAAACTTTTCATGATAATATTCTACTAGAAATACATAAAGAATTATTCCATAATAATAATGAAGATGTAACAGAAACAGAATATGAAGATTTAAAACTATATGAAGAAGAACAACAAGAAGAAGAACCATTAGCAGGACCATCTAGTGAAATACCGAGTTTAAAAGTATTTGCTTTAGAAGGTAGAGTAGTAATGCACCACAAAATTCAAAATGAAAATTTGGAATTGGATCAGTTTTTTAAAGAAGTAAGAACAATTATAAGTAAAACACTCACAGAAGAATTAAGAAGACTAAACTTTATTATATTTGGCATATTATTAAATGCTATGTTTACTAATGTAGAAGGAGAAATGTCGCCAAGAGGATTCATGACAAAAAACCAGACCATCATGGCAAGTTCAGATATTAATTCAATAGTTGAAGATTGTTTGGAAGAAATATTAACAAAAATTCAAGAACATGAAGGAAGAGGATCTGGTTGGAGTTTGGTTAGTATTGAGGGTATGGATGTTAGAGTTCATAAACACGGCTATGGATTAAGGGGTAGCAGTTATATTCCGCTCCCAAAGAAAATTTCAGACACCAAATCATGTATAAATGTTCAAAATGAAGATATGGAATGTTTTAGATATGCAATGACGGCAAAGTTTGTACCACCTCACCATGCGGTTAGACCCAGTGAAGAATATGAAACACACAGATATAAATATAATTTCCAAGGATTGACTTACCCAGTGGCTTTGAAGGACATCCCAAAGTTCGAAAAACAAAACCCTGGAACATCTGTTAATGTTTTTGGTTTGGACAGTTCGAATAAAGTGTACCCATTGCGTGTGGTGAAGAATGAACTCCCAGATCATACAGACTTATTACTACTTACAAAAGGTGATGTTTCCCACTATGTATGGATTAAAAAATTTGAAACTCTTGTTAATAATCAATTGTTTAAAGCTGAACATAAGATGATAATTTGTAAACGACGTTTTAATTTTCAACAAGAAAGAAGAGGAGGAAAGGAATGGTTACAAGAGCATAAAAAACTATGTAACAACAACTATGAAGCAAAAATTATCTTACCGTGTCCAAGTAAGGCAGAGTTAAAATTTGAGAAAATCTCCCATCAATACCGGATTCCTATTGTTGTTTATGCTGATTTTGAATCTACACTAGTGCCTATTGAAGATAATGATGGCGATGTAGCAAGGAAAAGTGTTAAGTATCAGATACATGATCCAAACAGTTTTTGTTTAATGGTTAAATCTATTCTTTCTGAAGAACATTTAAATAGATTTAATTTAACTTTAAAACCTATTGTCTATCGTGGTGTTAATGCTTCTAAAATATTCCTTGATCAGTTGTATATAATAGCGGAAAGTGTTGAAAGATTGTACAGTGATATTATACCGATGATACCTTTGGATGAAGAAGAAGAGATTCAACATGAAAATGCGACTTATTGTTATTTATGTAGAAATGAATTTACTGTGGAAAATCACAAGGTTCATGATCATGACCATCTGACAGGGTATTATAGAGGTGCTGCATGTAACAGCTGTAATATCAACTACAAGATCCCTACAAATATACCTGTAATATTACATAACCTTAGTGGTTATGATGCGCATTTTATCATTCCGGAATTAGGAAGAGATAATGGAGAAATTGATGTCATAGCTGAAACCACGGAGAAGTTCATAAGTTTTACTAAAAAAGTTGGAAATATAAAGCTTCGGTTTTTAGACTCTTACCGTTTTATGCCATCTAGTTTAATGAAGCTTTCTGAAAACCTGAGAACAGAAGATTTAATAGAAACCAAGAAGATTGTAAGTAATGACAAGGTTAATTTAGTTCTTCGCAAAGGTGTTTTCCCGTATGATTATATAGATAGCTTAGAAAGATTTAATGAAACATCCCTTCCACCAAAAGAAGAATTCAAAAGTAAACTATATGACACAGATATATCGAATGAAGATTATGAACATGCGTGTAGAGTATGGAATGAATTAGGATTTAAAACACTTGGAGAATATTCGGACTTTTATGTAAAACTAGATGTAACTTTACTTTGTGATATAATGGAAGAGTTTAGAAATACATGTTTTAAGGCATATGGATTAGACCCTCTGCATTCTTGTACATCACCTGGACTAGCTTGGCAAGCAATGTTAAAGGAAACAAAATGTAAACTCCAACTTCTTACAGATATAGACATGGTGCTGATGTTGGAATCAGGTGTTCGAGGGGGGCTAACTCAAAGCGTAACACGACATGTAAAGGCAAATAACAAATATTTGCCCAATTTTGATGCAACAAAACCAAGTACATATTTAGGTTATTTTGATGCAAATAACCTTTATGGATGGGCCATGTCGAATCCTCTCCCGTTTGGCGAATTTAAATGGGTAGATCCTGATTCTATTGGAAACATCATGGATATAGCAAAACATGGAGATACTGGTTATATTTTTGATGTAGATATTGAGTACCCTGAACATTTGCATGACCACCATTATGATTTACCTCTACTGGCCAAGACAGAAATATCACCAACCGGTAGATGGCCTAAATTAATGATGACTTTAACCAACAAATCAAGATATGTTGCTCATTATTGGGTAATACAACAAGCCCTAGAATTAGGATTAAGAATAACAAAAATTAATAGAGCTTTACAATTTTCTCAATCCTGTTGGTTAAAGTCATACATTGACAATAACACAAAAAGAAGAACTGCAGCTACATCTAATTTTCAAAAGGACTTTTTTAAATTGATGAATAATGCGATATTTGGCAAGACACTGGAAAACAAAAGAAAGCATAAGAATGTGAAATTAATTAGTGATCCGGTGAAACTACAAAAGCTGGTACAAAAACCTAACTTCGGATCATCCATAATAATCAACGAAAATCTTGTAGCTGTTTCCATGAACAAAATTTCAATTATAATGGATCGTCCTTTATATGTGGGGATGTCTATTCTAGATATTTCAAAGACCCACATGTATGACTTCCATTACAACAAGATGGTTAAATTTTATGGAAGAGAAAACATCGGCATTGTATACATGGATACGGACGCTTTTATTTATTGGATAAGAACTGAAGATATGTATGAAGACCTACGCTGTTTTATCTACAATAACGACTTTGACTTTTCTGATTATCCACAAGACCATCCCAACTACGACAGTGGTAGAAATAAAAAGGTATTGGGAAAGTTCAAAGACGAAACAAATAGCATGCCAATGGAAGAGGTTGTTGCTTTAATGTCTAAATTGTATTCATTTAAATTGTACAAAAATGAAAAAAGAGAACATGAAATCGTGAAGAAGGCCAAAGGTATAAAAACCTCATACCTGAAGAAGAATGTACAGTTTGAAGAATACAAGAGATGCTTATTTGAAAATGTTGAGACAACAGCAACATTTAACACCATAAGAAGCTTCAACCATCGTCTCTTCAGTGTAAAGCAAACCAAATGGGCTTTGAGTTGTAAGGATGATAAGAGGTACATCCTGGAAGATAATATAAAAACTTTACCATTTGGACATTACTCCTTATACCCTATCGACCAATAAACCTATTCTTCGTCCTTTACCTTCTTCCTTTTTCCTTTCCATAAAGAAGAGGGGACATGACAAGCTCAATGTCATGTTCCCTCTTTTTTACACCAATGTAATATGGCCTTGACCTATAATCTAACCATATAAAAGAGGATAAACCATTTTAGAGATCAGTATTTTTACAAGCGGTGTGGAAGACACAACTGAAGATGGAAGATTTAAGGAACAAGATTGTAAATGAACTTCATAAGCCGGCAAGAAGAAAATTTCCTAGAAGAAATACAATTATAAAAGGAATGAATGATCTTTTCCAAGCCGATCTTATTGAAATGATACCACATAGTAAATTAAATAAAGGATTTAAATACATTTTAGCGATTATAGACTGTTTTACTAAAGTGGCTGATGCTTTACCGCTAAAGGACAAGACTGGTAAAAGTGTTACAAAAGCTATGGAAATGGCTATACAAAGAAATAATTTCAACATCAAACATCTACAAACTGATGATGGAAAAGAATATTTTAACAAAGACTTTGCAGCTTTAATGAAGAAGTATAAAATAAATCATTATTCTACAAATTCTGAAGTTAAAGCTTCAATAATAGAAAGATTTAGCAGAACGTTAAAAGGAGCAATGTATAAAACATTTTCCAAACGAGGATCATATATTTGGTATGATATATTACCACAACTTATAAAAGAATATAACAATAAGTATCATCGAACCATTGGTATGAAGCCTAACGAAGTAAATAGTGCTAATGCTAAAATGGTATTAAAACGTATTAAAAATAATACTACTCCTAAACGTGAAAAAATGCAGCCCAAAACATTTAAAGTTGATGATAAAGTTCGTATAAGTAAGTACAAAGGAGTATTTAGCGAAAGGTATCTGCCAAACTGGACTAATGAAGTATTTACAATCTATAAAGTGCAACCAACAATACCTGAAACCTACATTTTAAAGGACAACAAGGGTGAATTACTTGAAGGTGGATTCTACGGACATGAATTGCTAAAATCATCAGTTGGCGATGTATATCTTGTTGAAAAAATTTTACAAAGAAAAAAGGATAAGGTGAAAGTACGTTGGTTGGGATTTGATAAAAGTGAAGACTCTTGGATCCCTACAAAAGACTTAGTGTAGCAATTTATGAAGTCATTACATGTTTAACCTTTACACAAGATGGAGATTGTGCAACAAAAGGATCGATTTTTTATTAATAATATTGATGAATTAACAGTTGACAACGACAAGTTAAATCATGGAAAACATGGTGAATTACTGCCAAACACAATAAGATGTTTAATAACTGGACCATCAAATTGTGGAAAGACAAATGTGGTTTTTAATTTAATAACAAATCCTAAGGGATTACGTTTCAACAACATTTATATCTTTTCCAAATCTTTGCAACAACCCAAATACCAATTATTGGATAAGGTACTCGCAAGTGTGCCTGAAGTTAATTTCTACAAGTTTAATGCTAGTGAAACTATAATGGAGCCAAACGAGGCTAAACCATTTTCTATATTTATATTTGATGATGTATCTTGTGAAAATCATGACACTATTAGAAGTTATTTTGCCATGGGAAGACATTACAATATTGATACCATTTATATTGGTCAAACTTACAGTAAAATTCCAAAACAACTAATAAGAGATAATGCAAATCTACTTATTATCTTCAAGCAAGATGAAACAAATTTAAAGCACATATATAATGATCATGTGAATGCAGACATGTCATTTGATAATTTAAAGAAATGTGTGGCAAAGCATGGGCTGAAAAATATGGATTTCTTGTTATTATAAAAGAAGAAGCTATAAAAAATGGAAGATATCGTATAGGGTTGGATAAATTTGTATTAATCCATTGAACAATTGATGATACGTTTAGTAATAGACTGGTCTTCGCAGTGTAAACATGGTGAACCAAGAAAAACTATTAAAAGAAATAAAATCACTGAGTGACTCGATTAGACTTAAAAATCGAGCATTAAGAATGGGTTTGAATGAAAGAGAAGAATTCTTGGAGACTACATTTAAGCCTATTACAGAACCTTTAAAACAGATAACAGAAACAATTGGTAAACCTCATTATGAAGGAGATGTTTTACTACCTATTTCTAAATTTGAAGTAAAGACTTTGAAAAAGGAAGAAGATGATGATTCTTACACAAGTGATAGTGAAGTTTCTCAAAAAGAAGAAGAAACAAAACAAGAAGAACCAGAAATAAATGTTCAAAAAGAAGAAGAACAAGAACAACATATACCTGAAGCAGAACAATCAATTCCAAATCTAACAAAATTAAGTAGTGATATATTGCAACAAGGACCTCTTGGAAGAAAGTATATCATGAAGATGTTACATGAAATAAAATCTAACCCAAAACTACACAAGTCACATGTATATGGAGCGAGAATTGATGGAAATGAATTAAAAATAGGAGATTCAAAAGTACATTTGACTGAAGATGATGACATTGTTATTGGTGAGCATAAATATGAAGGAACAAAAGGATTATTTGAACTGATTTTTAAAAATATACCTATAAAATATACACTACAAGATTTAAATACTTTTAAAGAAATTTTGCTAAATACTAATGCTCATAAGAAGAATTACTCCAAAGATTCAATGATAAATAGAACACGCGCAACTAAATATACAGTTGTAATAAAAAGATTGTTTCCCCTGAGAAAACTACCAACATTACGAACTGCGCCTGCATTGAAGAAAACCGCTAAAGAGGAAATCTTTATCACTTATGGACTTATCACTTATGGATGATTATGGTAAAAAGAAAAAAGGAGAATCTTCAACGTCAGGTAAAGGTTTAATGAAAAACCTATATAATACAAATGTGATTTACTATAATGATATAAACAAATTGGTCGATAGAATGAGACTATTACATGAAGCCATGGAAGCTGGTCATACAGGTTTAAATAATGAATGGGTGGCTTTAGTTGACGAACTTCGAAATCGTGGGATAGTTGTATAAATCATTACGGATATATAAGAGAGCTGTGAGTATACAGTGGATCAGTTCAATCATGAGTGTCGACAAGTTCGGACGGTACTCCAGGCTAGGAGTGCAAGGAGGAGAAAACAGAAAAAGAAGTGGATTGCCGCAAACACCTGAAGGTGACTATGATATGAGTAACAAACGTTTAAAATTTGTTAAAGACCCAGAAGAAGATACTGATGGAGCAAATTTAAAAACAGTAAAAGAAGCAACTTCAACATCATTGAAATTAAACAAGAATACTTACGATGTTAAATCACATAGAATAATTAATGTTGGTAAACCAACTGACAGTTCTGATGCAATTAATAGAGAGTATTTATCATCTGAACTTTCAAATACTTTAAAATTGCAGTGGGGTAACAATTTAAAAGATGGACAAACATATGATGCTGGAAATCATAGGATAACCAATGTGGCAAATCCAAAAAATTATAAAGATTCAGTTAATAAAGAATATTTACATTCTATAATACCGGAAAAGACTCAACGAGGATTTTCTTTTTATAAGTTTATTATAAATGACATTGGATACCCAAAGGAAGACGGCGATGCTGTAAACCTAAAATACATCAAGGACAACTGTATTTTACAAGATGCTGATAAAATCGATTGTCATGGAAAAGCATTGTCAAATGTAAAATTTGGTTCTCAACCAAAAGACGCTGTTACTATGGAACAATTATCTAAAGAATTAAAAAGGGGAACATCAAATTTTGTAAAACATGAAGATGCCGTGCTAAAGCGAGGAAATACATTTATACATGGAAATGAAAAGTTTGATTTAATGCAAGGAAGTAATGATGAATGGGATGCGGGAGGTAAAAGAATAACAAATGGAAGATTTGGTCAAAAAAGTTCGGATGTACCTTTAATGGCACAAACATTAATTGCGGGCGGTCCTTTATTAGGCACATATGAAGGTCATAATAGAAGAATAAAAAATATAATACCTGGTTATGAAGAAAATGATTGTGTTACAGTGAAACAAACAATAACTTGGGATAAACGCAATGGAACCAAATTTGATGCTAAAATGAAGAAAATAATTAATATTTCACCAGGTGAAGATTTTAACGATGCTGCTACTATTGGACAAGTCATAACAACATCAAAAAGTGATTCGACCGCTTACACGTGTAATGATAAACGTATTATGCAGTTACACGATCCTCAACATCCGAAAGATGCTGTAACTTTAGATTGTTTAATAAGAATAGTGGGCAATTTACTTATTGATACCCACAATCATATAGCTAGTACAACGAGTCATGTGATAATTCAACCCGATGAACGAGAAGCTTGGATTAAAAATAGAATCATAAATCAGTATGTAATTAATTTGAATAATTAAATATTTAAATATAAAAATTGTGCATAAGGTATTCATTTATGTAAAGCAGCTCGTGGAGTAAACACGCTGGTTATATAAGACGACATAATGAAGACCGCACCGCTCAGTCTTCGTCAAGACAGCGGCAAGAAAGGACGTGGTATTACATCAGCTGCATTATCCCTGCTCAGACAGATTCCTGTTGGTGCTGTTCTAAATAGAACAATAGACGCTCTACCATACGAATTTCATCTGCCCGGAGGTTATCAATATTGTGGACCTGGAACTAAGTTGGCAAAACGTTTAGCAAGAGGAGATCCTAAAATTAATAAATTGGATCAAGCCTGCAAAGAACACGATATAGCGTATTCCAAGTTTGCAGATTCAAAAAATAGATCGATAGCAGATAGAGTGCTAGCGGAAAAAGCTTGGCAAAGAGTTAAATCAAGTGACGCTAGTATTGCAGAAAAAGCATCAGCTTGGGCAGTGACAACAGCCATGAAGACGAAAGCTAAGTTTGGTGGTGGAAGACGACGCGGGAGAAAACCTAGTAAAAAAGAAGCTTTAAAGAGAGGTGGGAACATTAAAAGAAGACGTCGCACTAACCCTAAAAGGAAAGTCAAGAAAACATCCATATGGTCAATGGTAAAAAACGGATCGGGTCTTTACTTAAGACCATACCGTGTGTATTAAATGAGAAGAATAAATTGATAATTCCAAATGAAGCATTAACAAACTATCAATTGTCAAAATATGTGAAATGTTTAAGAATACCATTCTTCAGAGGAGTTTTTATGAAAGATACATTACCAAATAGAGTGTGGAAAAATGAAACTGGAATAGTAAATTTAGACTCTAATTATGGACCAGGTACTCATTGGGTATGTTATAAAAAACTTGGAGAAAATGTTTACTACTTTGATAGTTTTGGAAATTTACCGCCACCAAAAGAACTTCAACATTATTTTTGGAACTGCAATAATATATTCTACAACTACAAAAGAGAGCAACCTAGCAATACGGAAATATGCGGACATTTATGTTTGGAGTTTTTAGCGAAGAGCGTCAGTCAGCTTTAAGATGTCATCGTATACAGTGTCGCTGAGTGGAAATTCATCAACATTGAAAAGTACACTTTTCCCAGCGTTACGTTTATCTACGGACAAACTATGGGAAGCAGCATTATTGGATTTGACTACATACAATTCAATTCCCAACGTTACAGAAGGAAAAAATAATTTACTACATTATTATGAAAGTAAAGATGAAAAAGGAAATTATTCACAATTTAAAATAATTCCATTATCTACAGGAGCATATGAAATAGACGATATAAACCAAGTATTACAAAAGAAACTTGGAGAAGAAAATATTTCTATAAAAGGTAATAATAATACATTAAAAGCAGAAATAACTTCAAAGTATTAAATAGATTGTAGCTTAGACCACTCAATCGGCAATTTGCTCGGATTTTCAAAGAAGAAAGGAATTTTAGCTCCTGGAAATGATTATACTGGCGATACAACAGTAACAATATTAAAGGTGAACAGTATTAATGTAACATGTAATATTATACACGGATCATATAGAGATGGAGTAAATCAACATATATTACACACATTTTACCCAACAGTAGCTCCTGGTTTTAAAATAGTTGAGAAGCCACAAAACCTGATATACCTACCTTTAAACACCAGTTTCATTTCAGACATCGTACTGAACATATTGGATCAAGACGGCATTAGTGTTGACTTTAGAGGAGAAACAATAACTATACGGTTACATATCAGAGCAGCAACATAAAGTCAACATGGGATTATCATTTAAACCACAACAGAAGAGTCGGGAGCTCAGTAGCTCCTCAACATTCGACGAGTTAACACCGGACAACATACGCTTCCTACAGAAGATCGGACTAAAACTTGCCAACCATGGATATACTGGATATAGCGCAAGGACCGACATTCGACGAAACCCTATGGGAGAAGGAATATCACACTCACAACCCTTACACTTCATCAAAATTAAATAATAATGATGAAATAAGGATTCCCATTCAACAACAAGATATCTACACATTACCATGTGAAAGTTATTTATATATCGAAGGAAGAGTAACAACATTGGATGGAAAATCTGGTTCAACTGTTCCTTTTATAAATAACCCTATGGCATATCTGTTTGATGAAATTAGATATGAGATATCTGGAGTAACAGTTGATTCAACAAAAAAAGTTGGTATATCAACAACTTTAAAAGGATTGACTTCAATAACACCCCATGAAAAGAATTCTTTAATCTCAGCTGGATGGGTGACTCCTGATAAAGACACTATTACTCCTAATTCAAAAGGTTACTTTGATTTTAATGTACCTTTACGATTGCTTTTGGGATTTGCAGAAGATTACAAGAGAATAATAATAAACGTAAAGCAAGAACTGGTACTGCTCAGATCTTCAACAAATAAGGATGTAATACAAGCGCCAAGTGGAACTAAAGATGCCGATTTGGAATGGCAACTTCAATTGGATAAAGTTGTATGGAGAGTACCTCATGTCAGATTGGCGGATGAACATCAAGTATTATTATTGAAAAAATTAAAATCTGACCGTGATATTGTAATACCATTTAGAAGTTGGGAATTTCATGAATACCCCATATTGCCTCAAACAGAAAGACAAACATGGACTGTTAAAACCTCTACTTATTTAGAACGGGCAAGGTACATAATAGTCGGTTTTCAGACTAAACGAAAAGATGTTATAACTGCGCACGCTGGTCAATTTGACCATTGCAAGATAAAGAATTGCAAAGTTTTTTTAAACTCTCAGTTCTTTCCATATGACAGTTTAAATGTTTCATTTGACAAGAAACGTTATTCCATTCTATATGACATGTATGCAAGATTTCAATCATCATATTATGGTAAGACGAATACACCACTTTTATCACCAGAACAATTTTATTCAAAAGCTCCAATTGTTGTAATCGATTGTTCAAAACAAAATGAATCTGTAAAATCTTCAAGTGTAGATATAAAAGTTGAAATGGAATTTGAAGATAAAATACCAGATGGAACTTCAGCATACTGTTTAATTCTACATGACAAAATAGTTACTTACACACCGCTAACAGGAATCGTGAAGAATGTACTTTAAGAAGGATTAATACAACATCTGCACGATTTGTAAGGTTTTTACAAAAAATCAACAATATCTAGGTCATCTGCGAGTATAAAAGTGAGAAAAAAGAGCTGGAAATTCATTTCATCTTTGATTGTCGTATGGGTAACATCGTCCGCAAGATGAGTTCTACTACATCAAGTGCTAATGAAGAAACTACACCTTTTATGGCTGACAATAGTTTGGATATAGAAAGACAAGTTGAACAGGAAATGGATGAGTTCCTCAAGTTTAAACATAAGAAGACAGAAGAAGAGGAAGTTGAAAAAGAAACAAAGAAAAGAAAAATTGAAGATAACATTTCCGCCAACATCTTAACGGAAGTATTTCTTCGGATATTTTATCCTATTTCTTCTTGTATGACAAAGACTGTATCTGCTGGAGTGATGAAATCATTGGATTACTCTCCTACTGTTATTTTAAATCATGGATCTAAAATGGTAACCTTCACTGAAACTTCTTGGGAATCTTTTATGAAACATATACATCTTTTGGAATGTTATCTGAGTAACAATACATTTGGAAGAAAAACAAAACTAGGTTTGTTGGAATCAAATATTGAAATTGATATTGTTAAACAGCGTGGTCAAGGGGCCGTCCATAAATTACGTCATCTGAAAATAGGGGGGGGGGGTCCAGATTGAAAATGACGGTAAGGTGATGTGCAAGGGGGGGAGGGTCGGCTTTGATATGACGTCATTTTAAATATGATGTTTTAAATAAAATTTTAACATTAAAACAATGATGAATTCTAACACAACTCAACTATTATAAAATAATTATCTATAAAATACATTTACCCTGCACCCAAATAAAATATAAAATTCACATTTTATAGATGATTTTGAAATAATCTGCAATAGTCTAATGCAAAGGATTACATTAGACTATTTTAAGGCGTTGTTTAATAGTTTATTTTTCCATTGAGAAAGTCATTTTGGCTTTATTTCCGAAGGTAAAATCAGATTTGATTGGTCAATTTTTTAGTTTATCATGTAGCGTTCAACAAGCATTATTTTTACTTAAAATGGAGGTTTGTTAAAAATGACGTCGTTTTTCCGAGAGGGGGGGGGTCAGATCAATTATGATGGTAGGATGGTTTTAGGGAGGGGGGGGTCCAAAAATGGCCAAAAAGCAATGACGTAATTTATGGACGGCCCCCAACAACTAGTTCGATTTAGAGATTTAACTAAATATAATATAAAAATACATTTGACTAAAGAAGAGTTTTACACTTTAACTTGTGCTACTGGTCCTATAACAAGATATTTAAAACAGCTAATATTCTCAAGTGCAATTATCAAAGACTATTTAATTGATGCATTGGATAAACAACCATATGTTCCAATCCTATATGGTCCAGTAGATACTTCAATCTTCAATAGGATACCACATGAAGTAGATATGTGGAGACAGTTACACCACTATCAAACCAACTTTAATTTAGATGAAGAAAAGCAAGAAACCAAGGAAAACAAATCAAGTTTCAACAATCAACAATCGGCAACAAATTGAACAAATAAAGAATATTGTAAGTAAAAAGAAGAATATTGGGGGTATAAAAGGTTGTCAATCTGGATTAACATACCAGTTGCCTACTGAACGTCATCATGGATAAACAAGTTTCATTCTCTAAGAAGATAGAATTAATGGAAGTAAAGCAAGGTATCATAGAGTTTCAAGCATTCCGTGGTAATGATGGAAATTTTATAATTAAAGAGTTAGTGGTACTAGATATGATAACATCTGTTGTTTATCACTTTTTATTTATGCCTCCTTTACCATTCAACAGATTAACAACCAAAGCTAAAGTAACAAACAAATGGTTGATGAAACATTTTCATAATCTAAGATGGGATGAAGGTTTTATAACCTACAATATGATGCCACACATTATGAATCATTTCTGCAAAAAGTTCAAAACTATTTTTACAAGAGGATTGGAAAAAGCAAATTGGATACAAGCATATACAAACCATGAAGTAATAAATGTGCAAATGGAGAAAGATTTTTATTGCTACTTTGATAACATCTGTATTTCATCTAAAAACTTTAAACATCAACAGTCTCAATGTGCTTTAAAAAACGCATATCGTTTAAATGTCTATCTCCAGCAAAGTGGTGGGGGAAACGAAGGGTATAAAAGCGAGAGCGGCACTATGACAATGCATCAGTATTACTCGAACCTCCGGGGAGTCAACACCTCTGACGCGCAAACACAAGAAGAAGAAGACGAACAATAGCAAGAAGAAGATAATGGCGTCACAAAATTTTCTACAATCGCTTGTTGATCAATTCAACAAACATTCTAAATCTACTATACTACCGACAAAAAAATGTTCAGAATTGAAGGAAGAGAAACATTATATTATTCACACTATTAAGAAAATGGAAACATCAATTGGAGACGCTATCAATTGTACATTAAGTGAAGCACCCTACACACCTGGTGATGAACCAAAATTTCAAGTATTTCTTCCCAAACGCTTCGTTCAACTGCTGCAGAATGAAGATTTACGACTGATTCACCCCGGCGCACTCTACTTAGCAGCTCACGGTCCTAGCGGAAGCAACTCTACTGAACTTACACTTCATGTTATGCCTACTAGCAACTAATCTGTAGTTTATATATACTGTTGTACATGTATGTAACTGATTATAAATAAATAAAAAATAAAAATAAAAAAAATAAAAAAGGCAACATATCGATAGTGTTTCTGCACTATCGATATGTTGCTTTTTTAAAAACACGTTTGGGTGACCTTGACCTAGTTTTGAGGGTATATAAAGGCCGTAATTTTCTTGAGGATCTCATCAGTCTACGACTACCTTTCGTGCTGTACACATCTCTGTTGGCTCTCCAGTTATTACAAATAACAACATGTCTCTTAAGGTTAAGTGTGCATCATATGATACTACCACCATCACAACTTTTGAAGAACTCGACGATTTTACTAATGAATTGCGAGTGTTACTTGCCGGTGGTTATCGTTTAAATATTGATGTTTACGCTAACAACATGAGGATGTTTCCTAAACAAAAACTCTGCAATGAAGAAGTATTTGTTTCCACACAACCTTCAACTACAACACCATCTACTCAAAGTAATGTTAAGTTCCAGAAATATTACTGATGTTGAATAATATTGAGTGGTCGCTGTGGCATCTATAAAAGGAACGCGTAACCTAAACAGAATCATCATTTGCTTCCCAACTGACGCAGCGAAAACAACTATCACTACCATGTTGTACAGAATGATGATTGAGTTCAATGGAAAAATCTACGGAAAAGACTATCAAAGTGTAGAACAAATGACGTCCGATCTTCAAGTATTGACTAAAGAAGGATTCCAACCAAAATTAATTCTAAAATTTCCTGAAGTACATCCACTATCCACTGAAAATCTCATTGCTATGGCTAAAGAAGAAAAAGAAAAATACAAACAAGATATAAAGAAAGAAAAAGAGAATGAAAACTCACTATCTTAAATAAATACATCTTACACTTGTAAGATGTTCTTTTTTAAAACTCCATTTGGATGACCTTGAGATTACCCCCACCACTTTTTCTAGTCTATAAAACACACTATCCTACACTATACATTTTCATTTCTTGGCCAAACTTAGAAGCGTCAACATGGAAAACAAGAAAGACAAATACAAACCACGCTATTGTTGTGAACAAAAATGTACCGATATAGGAAGATGGATGGTAGACGGATTAGCTTGTAGAAAATGTGAATTCTTCGGATCTTGTTACTGCAAATGCAAGACAAAACAACTACCACCACCAGAATTGCGAACCTTCAAGATTTATAAATCAAGATACTTCCACACTTGCTGTCCCCAGAGATGTATCAAATTTCATCCAGAAAAAATTGTTAATTGCCGAGAGTGTAATGCATGTTATAAAGACGACTTTTGTACATGCATCATAAATGCGTGCAAGTACAGATCTGATTGGTCTACTGATCCTGTTGAAGCTTCAGATGTATAGCTGTAGTCACTGACTGCAGCCCTTTTTTAAAACTCCATTTGATTGACCTTGAGATTACCCCCACCACTTATTTTTTACAACATATATTCTACGGATCATTCGATACGCTTCTCATTCTTATTTTATTACTTGCACTGACAACAACATGGATGATAAATTCATTTCCTTTCAACATTTAGTTACCGACAGAGAAGAGATGGAAGCCCTATTCCAAAACTTACTCAGACTCATTGATAACTATCCTTTAAGATGGATCAACATCACAGTGCAATACGTCAATCCTACCAAAATATTTTCATCCTCATCATCTTCTTCTGCCACCTCCATGTCTTCATCGTCGCAAAGTGCAGAGGAAGAGGAACAGACAACTAATGGTGTTAAAATTGTTGAATTAAACGACGAGGAACAAAAAATGCAAGCTCTGGTTAAATATAAATTTAATATTTAATTTATAAAAATTATTAGTGTTTCTAATTTATATTACAGCTAATACTTATTTCTACACACCACCCATAACCTACCCAAATGGGATTTTGCGGCAAAATGCTCTGGCCGCCAGTTCGCATATGATTATATCATCCTTTCCCCACCACTCTACCACCCCCACCCCTCTACTTCCCCCTCCACCACCTTTGCCCACATATAAGCGACCCTCTGACCATCGCTCACCATTTGTTTGCCAACTTCCGAACAATGAGCTCCTCTCCTTTAACAACAAGTAAATGTACTTTTCTTATTCAATCACAGGAAGACTTACAAAATATTTTTCAAATTTTAAGTGATCTAATAAACACTCCAAATAACACCATTACTATCACTGTGGAAGTTTCCTACAATTCTTCTGATTACGAAAACATGGAAAGCGAAGACGTCGAAGTTTTACAGCTGCCAGACAATAGTCTTCCATCTTCCAAAGCTGCAACACCCGACACAGCTAATAATGATGTTTAGTCAACTACAATTATTTTCTTTACCCCCCACTATTTTTACAGTAATATATAACCTGTCCCTATCTCTGTTTCTCATTTCATCGCCAACTTTCTCACCATCAACACCGCTCCCATTAAACCTGCATACATTTAATACACGAAGATGATGGATGATTTTTCATTTACGTCACAATTGGAAGAGGATAAACTCAAACTCGAAATCAACAGACTACAATTAGAAACAAAGAATCAACAAGAAATGATTCAGCTTTTACGACTATTCAAATGCGTACTGTGGATAGTATGTTTTTATCTTCTCATCGCTATCACCTTTGGCATCTACCACTCCATCGCCAGTAAACAACACTCCAACACTTCCTCAAATAAAACCACTACTTTTCTTTGATTAAATAAATATTTACCCACCTTCAATCTAACCCCTCGGGGCTCACCTTTTTTAAAACCCCCTCTGGATGACCTTGACCCACTTCCAAAACCCACCCATCACTGTCAAAAAAACCCCAGCCGCTACTACCCCTACAACAGTTACAACCGCCTGACCTTGACCTGGGCCAGGACCGGCCAAACCCCACTACTATTATTCAAAAAATTTACTCTATGCGTGCGTTCTAATTTATTGTTGGAACCATTAAAATTAAGACTTTCGTTCGGTTCGAATAAATATTTTTTAAAATTATTATTTCATTTCTGTTCAAATAAACTTTTATTAATTTTTTATTTCATTACACACATTGATTAACACAGTATAAAAGAGTATCTTTATGAAAGCCTAATAACATATATTACATATTAATATAAGTTTTGATATATTTTTTTATTTTTATTTAAATAACTCTGTGAATTTAGTTTTAAAACTACATTATTATAATTATGACTTGTATTCAAATTGCATAATAAAACCATCAATTACGAACTTACTTAATTGTATTTTTTTTTTGTTGTAATTTGAAACATTTCGTGAGTTTGTTTTACGTCTGAAAATTGCAAACTTAATGTCATTTTAAATGTTACCATAGTACCTTTCATTTGACGTAATTGAAAATTAATTATAAAAATTATCCATTAGAATAATGAATAAAAAAAATATAGGCCTATTATCACCATTTTTTAACAATGTTAAACCATTTTTAGGAGGTTTATTAAAAAGTTTATCCTAGTCACATGAACCGTCATACCATTATTGTGTTATCATTAAGTTTCGTGTAAATCCGATGCAAGATTATCGAGATAAAGTGTTTCAAAGACATTCCATGTCAAACAAACATATGACAAACATATGTACATGCCTGTACATGTGTACATGCATGTACATGTGTTTGTACACAATTTATTGTGAAAATTTTTAAATGTCGTATGTTGAACTGTTTGCGTGTGTTTTTAAATTTTTTTAAATTTAAATTTTTGACAATTCACTATTAACCTGAAGATGGGATTTTAATGACTGAAATGTTTAGTCAAGAAACTAAACAGGAACTGTTTGGACGGAAAGGTATATAACCTAGTAAAATTTCTAAAAAGAACAGTTCAGGAGGCATCATAAAAATAAATAAAAGTACACTAAAATTATTTTAGTATCCATTCTTAGCAAATATATTCACATAACATGAGAAATATTTGGGTTGTACTCAACGTCAGGGTTACTGATGAAGGTTTGGTTAGGTATATTTATAATTTTAATATATTTATTTTTAAACCGAGAAGATGTTTTGGGATTTGTGATTGTATTTCGTTCTTATTCTGTCTAGCTGTATTTTTTAGTGATTCTTTTTAAAGAACATGCAAAATTATACAAATAATAATTTACAATTCAAGGGGTACATAGGCAATTATGAAAACTAGATAAAAAATTGGCTTTCTAGCAGTACTTGATGTATTTTCAATTATGTTGCAATTTTAGTACTGTGCATATTAAAAAGTACATTGTCGATATGACTAGCCACACCAGTCATCATCGCACCCAGTTGAATGAGTTGGGAAATACGAGATATTTATTTCAAAATACAATACACTAATAATAATAATAACCACGGAGTTATCTTTTAATTCTTTTGTATCTGTGATTAGCAAATGTTAAACATGATGAAATGTATGGAGGTCAATAAAAAACGTTATTATAACAAAATAACAGACTGGCATTAAATCAGCTAAAAAGCTAAAGCATCTAAGGGATAACAGAAGGATATTTTTAATGCGGTACTTTATTTTTCCACAACAACCTATGTGACTTTAACTACGTTACATTTCTTCCACGGTAAACCACCTAGAGTTTATTTTATCTGGCGAAAATTTATATTTTTACTTAAAACTATTAATGTATGTAGTATGTATTATAAATTATTTTAATTTTGTAATAAGGTTTGTTTAACATTCGATTAGGAATATAATTTTGACCGGTTTTTTATGGAATATAAGAAGCGTATTTTTTACGTTAGTAAATATATTTATCCTAATTAATTGAATTACAATTAAATTGTAATATGAAAACTGCAAAAGTCTATCAACTGGAACATGTTTGTCATGGTTTCTTACAAGAGTTTTTGACAGAAAATGTGTCAGATTTCAGAAAACAAAAATGTAATGCAAGGTTAAGAAAAACTATAAATCACAAAGATTTTCGGGATTGGGGTGATTTTTATGTAATAGAACTTGCCCAGCATTCCAATTATTACATCTTTTCTTAACTTCTCAAAATCGAAAATATTTATCCTTAATATTTGTCGTGTTACCTAAACAGTATATTTTTTACAGTTTTTTCACCTGATTCATCAACTTTTAACGAAATTATTGAACGGATTTAATAATGTTAAAACACATTGCGACATTAGTTTCGTACAAAAAACTCGATATTCTCTCTTTTTCTTTAATTTCAAAAATAATTTCAAATCGAAAAATGTTTAGTAAATATGGAGTAAAAAAAAATAACCAAGTTAATGTTCATCTGAGGTTGTCATTAAGGTAAATCAGTCCACTGGGAACCCAAGGTACTAATTAGCGCACAAGCATTCCTCTTACAGAACAGGTAGAGAAGATTAACACATTAACTTAACTTATGTTGTTGACTATGTTTTCCCTGAGGAAAAACCTGAGGAGGTGATTTGCACTAGTTTCTCTTGCATTTTTTAGTTTTGATATGGATCTGTCCAAACCTGATGTTACATCTCACGTCAAACATATTAGTTCATGGCATTTGTCACCAAAATCGGCTAGGTAGGGGATTGATTTTGAACATGAGGAGGAATCAGACATACAACCCAGTTACAAAATTTGACTTTTACATTCTTTCAGGCAATGTGAGTCACTATTCCATCTTTTACAATGGAAATATTTTAGCAGTCTTAATAGTTTCATATTATTCTATAAATGTCATTGCTTATTGACACTACATTTTTCTTTATCAAATCCATGTACTTAATATTATCAAGTTGTACATCCATCTGGAACAATTCAAAAATATTCTTTAGTATAGGCCTACAACTGCATAAAATATTTAAGAACTTGGGGAGAAATAACTCAGACGTTTGCTTTAAGCGGAGGCAAAATGTTCTCTTACCACTTATCAGATAGACTACATTAATATTTATCAAGAAACCCCTAAGAACATGGTAATTTTTTTTACTTCAATTATAAAGACTAATTGGTTATATATTTTTAAATTATTTTTAAAAAAACAAGAATAAAGAAAGAATTATAAATAGTTTAAATATAAACATCTACTTTATTTTTACAAATAAAACAATAATCCTATTGAACATAGATCGATTGTTGCACCTTTAATGGATTTTTTCTAGAAAATTACTTCCCGAGTGTATTGAAGGACGTGAATCCTGGATATAAATAAAACATCAATCCAAGTTTGAGGGCGCTTGACTTTTGATCAGCATACAAAATAAAGCTGCCGGCGCCTTTGAGACTGCTAAACTCTTATGGATCTATATTGCACTACATTTTGTCTCTGACATTACCATGGCTTCAGCTTTGTAAATTTATTTTAAGACCTTTACATCTAGGTCGATGCATGCTGTGAAATACAAGAAATATCCATTAAAAATCGTTTTTTAACCCGTACAAATTATATTCAACTTACAACTTATACAATATATAAATGTATTATGAAACTAAATTATTTATGGCTTTTTACTTTTCCATTAAAAACATTTTGTAGGTAACACGAAGTAGTAAAATACTTATGACAGTGTTATTAATGCATTTTTGCATGTATGGAAATTTTTATTTTTTTTATTTATTTTATTTTATTTTATTTTATTTATTTTTTTTTTTGTCATCTGACCACAACAATTACTTGCCCAACAATGTCTGTAAAACTTTGAAGTGGTATTTGTTATGCTGATAAACATATAAAAAGCGAAGGTTTATAATTGTTAATCTTACAGTTATAAATTGACGATTATTACTGTCGCTAAAAACAATTGTTTATATTAAAAGGGCTATAGGTTGAAGTAAACATTTTTGAGCTGAGGCAAAAAGTGATATTAAATTCTATTAATAAAAGAGAGACAAACAAACAGACCGCATCCCGTTTGAAACGCTCAGGATATTTTTAATATTCAAGACCATTAACCATGGCCTTCTATAGAGCCGTTTTACATTTGTTGAGCTGAAAACAAATTTACTGCTGTATTTTATAAAATACCTGCTGTTCATTTTTATTTTTTTTTTGCTGTTTTTTTTATTTTACTTAAAGCCTGAATTGATTTATTCATCATTTATAGATGGAATATGTACCTGCTTATCATACAAGTATACACATGGTTTTTGGAAACTCTTCTGAAAGTATATATAAACTCTGTCAGGAATATTTGGCTTAGTTTTCCGCCTATTTTTCTTTGCGTTCCAACCCGTATTTATTTTTTTACCGCTTACAGGAAAATAGAAAAATAAGCGCTGAAGGACCAAACACAAAGCAATTTTAATTGCTTTCACGCATGGAATCTTCACCTGAAGTTTCGGGTGAGAGTTTCCAAACATCCTGTATATACAAATTATACATAAAAAATGTTATACGGTTATTTCTGTCGATGAATGGTGCTTTTACTCAATTTTGGCTTGTTTTATTCCCATTGTCCTGTTAACAAGTCTGTTAGTTAGACTTAATTAGGTATTTCTTAGGTTTGCTAATTTATTTCTCATTTAAACCAACAGTAATTATTTTTAGTTTATTGAAATCTATAAAGCAATAACTGTGTATAACTAAATTTATGGATTAAAACTACTTAGGTCTTAGAATCTGTGTTTCAAATCATAATACATACTCAAGTAACTTAAATGAATTCCTCTAAATTTATAAATTTCTTTTCTAACAGTTGTTTTACTTACGTATAAAGATTCTGTATTTAGGTTATCTTATAAGGAATACACAAATCAATGATCAATCATGAGAACTATCATGGGGGAAATAAGACATAATTTTTATGATAAAAAAGACAGAGTAGTATAATAATATTCCGGATCGATTTCCATACTCGTTCCACTTTTTTATCTTTCCTCTATCCCTTTTTATTAAAATGAGGTTTAAAAATCCATTACAAACTTTTGCTAACAATTAGCCTACGATTTTTAAACTTAAATTTAGACAAAATTCGATTTTTCACGGGATTGAGACTTTTTCTAAACTTATTTTTGGGCAAAAACACTCTTAAATGCAAAGTTTAAGCAAAATCTGACAGCTAGGTTTCGAGATCGTGGAACACACATCCCTTCAGACATTCCTCGTATTATAGTATAGGATTACAAACTTTTGTTAACAATTAGCCATTCCTTCAATTAACTGCCGACCGTAAGAAAAGCCTGGAATTGCAATAATTTTTATTGATGTTATTATACTATATTTATGGAGTTATTATAATGTTTATAATTTATATTGGCTTATAATAAACATTGTTATAATAAACATATATTATGTTTAATGTAGTTTAACATATGTGACCTAAATATTGAAACATAAACCTGGATTACATGTTTCAGTTATCTCATCCTTTACAAAAATATTTATCTGAATAATTCAGTTCATGTTCATCTATAGAAATCCCTTCATTTAGAATTTCATACATTCTTCTGCTCTTTTATGCTGTTTTTTTTTGTTTTCCAATATATAACAAATCTTTATATAACAAAACTTTCAGGTTATGAAACTTATAAAAAGCATACAACTTACGATGTTTACAGATTGATATAACCTTTATTTTAAAACCTAGATACCTTAATCAAAAAGATGTTGTGTGATAGAAGGGTTTGAGAGATATTTCTACTAATGTAGGAGGAAAGTGTGGGGTCGCAGCTGGACTAGCTCTAATGTGCCACTTAGGCTTTCCCTGCCAGTTCCGACCGCCTGTCGATTCCTTCAATCGGCAACATTTTCCGACCATTCAACCACACGTCTTCAGTGTTTCCCGGAAAATTTTTAATAATATTGAGCTTTAATTTAGAATATTGCAAGATTTTTCAATATACATATGATTGAATTCTTCTACCAGTTGTTGTAGCTTTTATCGCTTATTATAAATATAGGTTGTTCCAATTTATTATCCTACAAATGTAGGTTTGCCTTTATAAGGCACTAATAAAGAAATAAAAAATATTCTTAAGCTTTTTTTCCACTGTTATTTGTTACTTGACAATAGCGTATATTACAAAGCGTAACATAAGACATTTTATTCGATTTTTTCTTTTTTATATGTTCACCTAATATACTGCTTTTTGTTGTGTGAATCCAAATATAACGCAACGGTCGAAACACAAACCAATCTTCTCACGAGAGCCCAACTGGGGGACATTTGCGTGAAAACTCAATAGTCCATTCATGAGGGACGAACATTGTTGGTATATTATACTGGGGTTCATCTGTCCCTCCCTCACATATTGCAACCCATTCAGAAATCAAACCAAATTATTTTTTATATTTTTTATAAGTTCTCGATATTAGGTTTTCCCGATTTCCAATTTCTATAATTACTTCCAGTAATAAAAATTGTGTCCATTTAATTTTAAACTTTTCAAAATTTGTTGATAAAAACTCTTGAGAACGGTATTTTTAATTAAATTAAAGCTGTTACTTTTCTAGCGACAAAATGTATCTGATGTCGAGTAGGTTCAAAATGTATTCGGGAAATTCAATATGAACCACAGCCTAGGAACAATTTATTTAACGTTAGTTAAAATTTTTGGGAAAACGATCTTTTTAACTATTGTAGGCTATTGTATCAGTGGGTACTTCAGCTATTTACTGATTTAATTTAGTCCGATCCATTTAATCTTTTTCTTAAAGGTGAAGAAGGCCTTGGAAATATAATAGCAAAATATTGAAGGCTAAAGAGTTATAAGTGTCCGTTTTAGATGAAAATGGATAAATAATATATTGACATCTAAATAATCAACTTTATTCTTGAATTAAAACCTATTGATCTATAAACGTTATTCAAATAAATATTGAGACAATATCCTTAGTGTAAAAATTTTTATATGTTCTAATTAGGAACCAACCTTTTTACTATTTGGATATCATAAATAAAGAAATAAAATGAAAAACATAATCACAAATATAAGAGATAAAAAAAATGTTATATTGTAATTCAATATTTTATAGCTTTTATAACTAAATACTTAAAGAATCTTTAAAAAAAATTGCAGTAACAATGCTGTTCCTAAGGATATTTTTGATTCATATTGAATACATGTAAGTTTATATCCATTTTGAAATTTATATTCCATATTATTATTAATCACTTCTTTATAATTTTTAATAGTGAAATATATCCAGATACATCTAATGGCTACAAACCTTCCTCGAGTAGCACCAATAACATGGCACCACTCAAAATATTTCGTTATTTAACTTTCATTTGATTCACTTTATATTTTGTTCGTTTAAAAACATAACAAAGGAAATAAATCTTATACTATTATAGAGCAAGTAAACTTGAAGTTTGAACGTATGAAAGTTTAATTCTCACATGAATGGATATATTTCACTTATAAACGACCCAATGGTGGTTTTTATAGGAAGGGAGTGAAGGCGATAAGTATCCCATGAAATGCGAGAGCGGAAGTGGGTGCCGTTTGCTACACAGGATGGCCATTATGTACCGGCGGCTTTGGAGAGTGGACCGTCTTGTTTTCTAAGGAGCGACTCTCAAAGAAGTCTATAAATATTTGCCTTTTGTCTAGTGTTTTTACCAAAGCGTTTTCCAAATGAGTTGAATGCCATTTACGAAAGTATTGTTTTATAATTGTGAGTGATGAACTTGCAGTCACTGAAAAGTCTTTTACAATATGATTTCTAATTATTTAGCAACGAAGTTATGTAAGAATGATATTAGTTTTTTTTTTATGAAATGCAACATGAAATGAAATGAATATACATATATATTTATTAACCGTATTGTACATATATATTGATACATATGTATTGATTTAACTGGCTGTTTAGCTGAGTGGTTATAGTGCTCGCCTTTGAGTCCAAAGGTTGCCGGTTCGATCCTGAGAAAAGCTAGTAGGTTTTTAAAGGTACGATTCCGGACCCAGTTGCCATTTGTCATTGGGCCATTAATTAATGTTGCTTTCTAACAACTGGTCGATGTTAGATAGTAACAAGACTGGGGTTTGGACCGTTCCCCGTCAAAACGTTAAAAATGCCACTGGCGTAGAAAAACACAAAATAAATAAACCGGGATAAATACATATACATACAGTGTAAATATTGTAGATATAAAGAAAACTCAATGGATTCTATCTTAAAAATGCCGAAAAGTAATTGTTTATCAATACAGCATTTTTATGGACACTTTTCGCTGTTCTTTAGATGTCTAATCTAAGTAACCATGAAAGTGCAACCACTTCATAAGTAACTGTCAAGATGGCAGCAGACATTCGATGTACTCCATGTGCTCAACATTTACTGCCAAACAAATTTGTTAATGCAACCCAGAAAAAAATTCAAAGGGGTAAGGTATGATAATTTTGGATGGCAAAGAACTGTGGCTCTTCCATGAATCCAACCGTTTAGGACCCATACCGTGTGTTCAATTTGTCACATACTGAGATACTTTTTTCAAATATTAGCATACTTTTTACGGCCATATTAAATAAAGAAATACTAATCTGTTATTTTATAATGTAATTTAATCCATACACAATTTTTAATAAATTTTAGTATCGGAGAAAAGGAGTTTTCGGAAAAGGTAGAAAATTAAATAAACTATCAGGAAAGTGGGGAAGTATAAGCTTGACTGTGTAACCACTCGAGTCTTTTTCTCATAATTCATCGGATTTTATGGTAAATTAAAGAATTTTCTTGGCAGCCACTAAGAATTCTTGACAACGTAGAGGTTTAATGATTTAATGTATGGTGTTTCATAAAAATTAAACAGTACTTGAAAAGTTGTATGATGTCAAAACCAATCAGCATAAGGCTAAAAAGTAAATTAACTGCGGTTTGAGAGAGTTATTCTCTAAGTGAAATAATATGACCCCTCGAATCGAGAAATATATCAATCAGTCTAGTAGCCTGCAGCGTTTCAGCCTCTTCACTTGATCAGCTAGCTTGATTACCTGTGATTTCAGTTTACTGCTCTATCCGTTTTATACCACACTGATAATTTATGTTTTGTGAAACTGAACAAATTAAGGTAATACGAAGGTATTCGTGGTTTTAAAATTTACTTATATTGTTTAATAAGACATAATTACTAGAAATAAATGTTTTTGACAAACAATATTTAAAATATTGAAGTTTCTCATCTTCTAAACTCGGTAGAGACGTTTTAATAGTTAAGAGGGGGCACAATATCTAGTACTCAGTTTAAAACACTGTGGATAAAGAAACGCTGTTGCACTTCAGCACGTGTGAGACCAAGACTCTGGTTGATGATGGTTAGGAAAGGAGATTTGGCCGCGGAAAGAAGCCTTTTAATTAATACATGCTATAATTGAGTACGTTCAAAGCCTGCGCGCCTAGCAGTTTCGGCGGCTGCCGACAGAGACTGTCAGTATCGGGGGTCTCGCGAGTCAAAAATTCATCGTGAAGTGTTTCACCTACTCCAATTTTCCGAGTTTATTTAAAGTCGGATAAAGTAGGGAGGAGTTTTCAATGAAAAATAAGACTTGGGCTATTTGATGTAGTTTTTAATTTTTTATATATATATTTTGAATCCATGTCAAGCTATAATGGATCAAAGTTGACATTGATTAAATACGTGGATTCAAAATACTAAAAAAATAAAAACTACATCGAATAGCCCAAGTCTTTTATTTAAAACCCCCTCTCTTTTTTACCCGACTTAAAATAATTTTGGAAAATTGGAGTAATTGAAGCACTGCATGACGTTCTTAGAGCGGCCCTTTGGCCCCCTCTTAATAAAGCATTCTATTTTACGAGGTTCTTTAAATTAAAACTCATAAGAGTCGTAACTAAAGCAATGAAATACAGTAGTTGATGCCATGATGGAGCTGACATACAACCAAGGGTGTAAAAAGCGATTCCCTCATAAAATGGATGATGAGGTTGACAACGGTCGTATAAGCGTCACATCAAGAACATTCAATTTCCTTACTCTATTATAACTAATCGTCTTATTTCTGATGTCCAAACGTAAGAGAATAGATAATTTTAAAATTATTTTGTCATTATTTATCTCATTTTGAGAACGATATTAAGATTTCACTTCCCTTTAACTTTGGATTTTTTTATTTAACTTTGGAAATCAAATTGCCTTCTTTGGTCAGTAGTTAAATAGTATGTCACTAAGTAATTTGAAGTAATACGAACAAGATATTTATTCACACACGTTATATGTATTAAACGACAATAAGTTTTAAACAGATGATAATATAGGAATGTACGCTTTAAATAGACTCAAAAATCAATTCATGGTATTAGCGGATTAATGAAGCCATCATGACGTCATGGTTTCTATTGGAACAGGTTAAGTACATTTGGAGAGCTTATTTTCCACAATGTATTAACCCCCATTTGTGTAACCTTATTTGACAAATGAACCTGACATTGTGATTTATTGTGCTAAATCCGAAAATCTTTCAGCTCATTATTCTTTGTTTGGAACGTATTAATTATTGATAGTATATAAAATAAAAGTGTAAAATTGTATCATTTGATTAAAAATAAAATTTAATAATGTGCAAATAATAGGTCATCGTTATAAAATTGAATGTTATGTTTACACTTGATTCTTCAATAAACTATTGTAAATTTTAAAATGTCACTGTTACAAATTTTTTCATCGTAAAAAGTACATATTTTAAACTCAACAAAGTTTGACAAACATTAAAATGTGTAATTTTCTTACATATTTTAAAAAATAATTTAGACTAAAACAAGAGTAATTTTAGAAAAGGTGGCATAAAATGTACAACTTAACCTACTGCTTGGTATCGACTTGGAATCGTCTTGGTTCAGGCATTCATGTAAATAGATCTGGTCTTAGATGATTTAATCCTCTTAAGTACCTCTAACATACATTTCTTTTTTATTTCAGTCTTTTTGTCTTTTGCAGACATCAAACGAAAAAGTGCTACGGTACTAGGATACAGTCTTGCCTCACAAACTACCTGATTCATATTCCCTATAGGTTCAACTGACAAATATGCCATTACGTTTTAACAAACACTTGTGATATAAAATCATCAGTAGCCTAATTTTAGTCTGTACGAGGTTTTGCAACCCACCGTATGCACTCAAACAGAAAATCCTCCCGAGCACCTGTGTAACCGGCAATGCAGTTGAGTCATCCAATGCAAACTTTCGGTATATCGTGTAAATTGAATAAATGTCACAGTCGTAGGTATTGCCTTGGATAAAAATATTTTTAATGGATGAATAAATATGCAGTGTTGTTAGTGTTTTTGAGATTAAAATTATTTAAAACGATTAAAATAATAATTTGTGGCAAACATTTTATTTTTAATTGTTATTGAACACTGCAGGATAACCATAAAACTTCCGACAAAGCGTTATTTGAAGGTGCACTTTTTATTTTAAAAATTCTTATAAAATACCAGGAGCACATTGTGGTTTTTTATTAAAATGAACAATAAACATTTTTTTAGTTTCATTTTGAAAGGACACGGTTATTTCCTGATTAAGTTGATTTAATCAAGATCAACGTGGCTGAAATTTATTTAGAGGTAAAAGTATGGATGCTCATTTGCCCCAATGAAGAAGCCTTTTCTTCTCTGTGGTACATCCTGAGTCTATCATATCTTTTTATGGTCAAAATCCTACAAGATCTAACGTTTCTTTCATTTTGTCGTAAAGCGAAATTGATACGTCAAATTTGAATAGTATACATAAATTAAAATAGTATGTACAATATGTGACAGTTAATATTGTATGTTATATGTCCAGAAGTAAAGAATTGATTTTAATTTTAAAAATTTAAAATATTTTCTCTATTAGTACTGAAATATAACTTAAAAGTTTTTATCGTGATCTAAAAGTATGTTATTAACAGTGGTAATGTTTCTAATTAAATTTATTTTTTTAGGTGAGTGGGGAACATTATTCTACAGTTATGTAAGTATGTAAGTTTATTAGAAGATGTTCGCATGAGAGATTTTTTGTTTAGACTTAAAATAAAAATAATGTAAGTGAAGGAAATTTAAATTTAAATTTGGTGCTCTAAAAAAAGGAAGCGTTGAATGGCTTGTAATTTAAATTCAAATTAAGGACTTGGTAATTAAGCGTCAAAGCAGTGTAAGTTTAAAGAGTGTTCCGTATCTTCACTAACTTTGCTTGTTTAGCTCAGTGTTTACTGTTAATTAACTTTCTAATAAACATAATATGGTATTTTTTTAAAGTAATATTTTAAAAATTTATATTAGTTACTCAAACTTAAACCTCGAATGACAGTAATGTTTACTGCCTAAAAATTGTTCTAATGATCTGAAATTTTTTCATTTTAGTTAAGTTAGATGATAGCAGATTACTAATTGACTCTGACCAATTTATGATATGGGTTTTGGGGTATAAATGAAGTTGAAAAATGTATTTTTAGACGAAAATACAATGGTTGATATTAACTTAGTCCTGCTAAGGACTATTTAATTAAAATACAACTTATTAATTTCTTTGTTTTATGCCAATCGCATTGTAAAAGCTACAGTGGAACCTCAATATAACGAACCTGAAGGGGAATATAAAAAATTCGTAATATCAAGGTATTCGATATACTGAGGTTCATTATATCAAGGTTATTATTTACAAACTTTGATATACTGAGGTTCACGACAACCTTATACTACCATTACTTATTTCCAAAAGGCATAAAAATTGAGGAATAAATACGGGTGTAATGTGACATAACCAACATTTTGGTATTGCACAAAAGAATATATAACAGTCCACTGTAACATTATAAGTTGTTTAATGTTTATAAGTACCCATCTATGAACTTTTTATCACGAGCTGATCACAACAAACACTATAAATGGTGATTCAAAAACTAAACAGTGCTGCAAACATAAAATTTATTTAGGCTAATAACCATCAATCGGGACTAGAAGACGTTTATACTACAGCAAACATGGGGTTGTCAGCTTAGTACTCACAAGAATGGTGTAAAATGCATTTAAACAAAATGCTAACGGCCGCTTAACGGACACTTAAGGTAATGAATGAAACAACACTAACACAATAAGTTAACTGAAAACACGGGAAACACAAGAACAGCGCTGCGAACACAAGGCACGGCAAAAGGCAACGTCAAGTAGAGCAACGGGTTGCAACATGAAAGAAAATGTATGAGCTCAATGATTCAACTTGTTGTTCTTTTTTAACTTCGATATGTTGAGGTTTTGTAGTCAAAACTTCGATATGTAGAGGTGGTTGGGTCGTGCATTCGTGCTCCAAAAATTCGTTATATTGAGGTTATCCTCGCTAATCCGTCGATATATAGAGGTAGAAATAACATTAGTTTAATAGGCAAGTTCAAGGGGAATGAGAAAACTTCGTTATATCAAGGATTTCGATATATTGAGGTTCGATATATCAAGGTTCCACTGTAGTTCTAATTTGAAAGTATTTGCATGTAAACAAAAAATAAAATAAATTTAATATTTATTGAAACTTAAACAATTAACTATTATTTCATAATTAATTAAATCATGAATTCTCTAATATAATAACATCTTAGACCTTCATTTGCCTTGAATAAAAAAAAATATTTATATAGAAATTTACAGACATTAAACAAAAAAGTGCTACAGTACTTTTTGACCACTCAGGTCACTTTTTTTACTTGTAAGACCACTCAGGGTTGTCTTTGATCAGCACTACTATAGTTCTATCGATTGAAAATTTTCTCTGACCTTTTACAAATACTTTTGATTTACGAGATAGACCTATATTGTTGCAGATGTGAATGATAAAAAAAGAGAAATATTTTCTTGGGAGTGCTATCAAGAAAAAGAAGAATCAGAATCGATTTATTTCCACAATATTTTTACAATTCATTACATAAAAATTAAAAAAACAACAAAAAAAACATCCTTGAAACTTAATCTACTATTATTACCTGTAGGAAATGGGCCTACATGGACCTCAGTGGTCTGTGCGTAGGCCCGAAATTTCTGTAAATGTGTGTAAAATCTATATTTTTACTATTTGTTACTTAAATTTCTTGCTTTTCTTTCTAAAAAAAGTCTCTTTGGCAGAGATTTACTTAATTTTAGACTATGGATACAGAATAAGTTTTACCACGCCTAATAATAGTATACCTAACTTTTTGGCAACATATGATTTTTTAGTTCCTATCACTATAACATGAAAAATTATTGATTAGAATATAGAAATACAACTAGTGACATCTCGTATTTTATACTGCATTCCACTTTCAGTTTGAGGACCTACACATTTGAAGTAACTCAATGCTTTTTGTTAGTAAAATCACAAGTTTGTGATTTCACTAACAATATACTTATGTTACAATATACTTATGTAACAATAACAATGTTCGTTGCTTATTGCACTTATTAGTGCAATAAGCAACGAACATTCGATGGCGATGCATTGACATTGCTGGGGGCCAGAACTCCGTCACCTAATGGCATATTAAGCCATAGGTCACCTGTGCTTGATTGTTTATCCTAGGGCTCTCCATCTCTGCGACCTACGCACTGATGTACTTCTATGTTAATGAATGTAAATATTTGTTAATCGGAACTATATCCAATCAACTTGATCAACACCTAATCATTAACCTTGATCATTAACCTAATCGTCAAGGACCAAATGTGTAGATCGTTATCGGTTATGCTTAAATATTTGTATAGACAAGTATTTTCTTTTCACGACTTAGGCAAAAATGTTACATTTAACTCTTTATCTAAAATTGTATCCAACATTTTGATACAAAAAAGGTCTGTAAAGCTTGTTGGGTTTGAGTGAAGTAAAAACTAGAAAAGTAAAACGCAATAATCACAATATATGGGCAGACTTAAACTTTGCGTGTAATAATCAATATTAAATACTGTACAAATGATGGTTCAAATTGTTATCGTCACACATTTGAAAGATAGAATAATTTGAAAATAGCAACTATAACAACATATACTACAACAACTAATATAATAATCAACAAAACAGCAACAATGACTTATATAAAAATAATAATAACAATAGGCTTATAAGTAAATTTTTATAAAATTCCGTTTATTAATATTTCTAATAGTTGAGGTTGACAAAACATTCAACAAAGCAAAGAATACATTAGGAAAAGAGGAAAATTAGGAAAGATAGAAATTTAACATAGTTTAACAGCGGTTCCTGTCTCTAAAATTCATATTAATGTACAGTACCACGAAAGGCAAGTATTACCAGGCTCATTAAAGATAATGTACCCTCGTTCCAACCTCGTATTTCACACAAAATGCATGTTCTGCAGTCATGCAAAAGTTGAAAAATTGTCAAACACTTGGATTTTGTTTCTAAAATATATGTAAATATTAAACCAACCATCTAAAAATATAATAATACAATAATTTCGTTCTGTAAAAAAAAATATTAATTTCATTGTGTCAAACGATTTTATGTTACATAATAGCACTAAAAAATAAGTTTCAATGGTCGTTGTGTAAAGTAGTGACTTAAAAGTTTAAAAATCAAAACGAGAGTTTGTCCCAGATTTTGTATCCCTACATTACATCTGGATTATTCCTGTGAAATTTGAATTATTTATGCTTCGTCCCTTGTCCTGAACTTTCGGTGTCCGCCAAAACTGTGTTTGAGCCTCATCACAATCTGAATACACAAACGTTCACAGCGGAAGGTCAAATTTGCATATATTTATGTAGAACTTTGATATTTTACACAATTTTATTGCAGGATCATCAAATGAATATACAACAGTTAATGTTATTCCGACCTTCAGTATTGCAATAAGAGTGTTGCGTTTATTATTACTTTGTTTTAAATTTTTTCAACAATAACTGTTATATAAAATCTCTCACCCCACAAAATAATGATACAATTTTAATGTACACTTTATTGCAATTTGAGATTTGTACAAACATTATCATCATTTTTTAGTTTTCAGTTGGTTTTAACTGGTACACGGCTTAGCATTACGACTTGGGCATTTACATAATAAAGATTTACATAAATCCAATCACTAATTTTATTCTTTTTCGATCCTTTTTCATTCTGATGAGTACATTTACGATATTCTTACAAATTAATGACAATATTACAAAATCTTTTTCCTAGAGATAGTAAAAAAATATTGTTAACAAGATTCATTGTTCCTTTGAAGGAATGGCTTCTCGTATTTTCTATACTAGAAGTTCGGAGAGTATTGTAAGGTTTGTGAGGTTGATATCAGCTATAGGACACGTATAATGGAACCACTCAGGGTGGTCTTTGATCCCCACTACTATAGTTCTACCGATTGAAAGTTTTCTCTTATCTTATACTTTTGATTTACGAGATAGGTCTATATTGTTGCAGATGCGAATGATAAAAAAGAGAAATATTTTTCGAGCCACGTTAGCTATATTTTCAAATAACAATGCAAGGCTGTTGGTGACACAACCAAAATAAAATTATATTTTAAAATGGCTTTATGAACAAAACATTGTCATGAAAACACAAACACACTTTAACGAAAACAATGTTTAAAAAACACTATTGTACAATGTTGAGTAGGGAATATAAAACTTATATTTAAAACAACAACAATAATAAAACGCAATTTTGCTATCGAAGATGAGAATAGTAAATAAATAAATCTTGTTCTAATCCGGACCAGATGCCAATTTCAATATGCCTATGTAATGTGTTACCGACGCAAGAAAATTAACATTTTACATCCCACATGAAAAAGGTCCTTATAAAAAAAAAACCTTATAACAAAAATTATACTCGATCCATGTTGAGCTATGTTCAAATGACCTTGGAGAGAGGAGTATATTATATAATTTCTTTAATTACTTAGTAGTTAATACAGTTTTATTTATAATAGGTATACCATACAAATTAAACAAATTTTACCAAAATAAGAAAATAAATTTAAATAAGCCCTAAAATTGTTATAAGTTTATTTTTTAATTAAGAATGGTTTATTCAAGCTTTAGAACCGAAACACTCAACACGTTCATTAAAAAAAATATGTTATGCTACATTAATGAGAATCTGAGGAAACGATGATGTCTTATACATGTTTTATTGTATAACATAAAACTTATTTTTATTTCAAATACGGAAAGCACTATCAATATTTGTGTTGTGTGACTTAGCATTGATATATTTTAAATAATTAGAATAATGTAACAAAAGTTAATTAGTGCATTGGACTTGACAAACGTAAACACTGTAAACTTTTAGATTATAAATTACACACAACCAAACGAATGTAAGCTAATATGTCATATATTACTACTCCGAATAATTTACTTTTCTACACGGAATAAATCGCAAAATATAATTCATGTTCATCATGTTGGTTTGGTTTAAAAATATCTGAGCTCAATGTAAAAAGTTTTTATGGAGGGATGGCCTTGAATATAAAACTAAGCTCACACAGAGCGCAGACCGTTTGTACAGTAGAATATTATTTCAAATATAACCTCAATTCTTTTAAATTCATATTTCATACCTTAAATTTTACTTTTTGATTATATTTAAGGACAATAGAGTTTTTTTACGAAGACAGTCCTCTTTTCAGAACTGCTTCATCTAAGTGAGAAACAGTTAATTCTACTATTTTTATTAAAACAGTTTTTGGCACGGTATTCAACTTACAGATAAGCTGAAAGGCAATAAAAAGTGCGGATGTGTTAATTTTTAGTATTCTGTGTTCATATTAATAAATCAATTTAAAGGAAACACTAAAATGTTGAAAATGCCTACATAATGTGTTACGACGCAAGAAAAATAACATTACACATCCCTCATAAAAATGTCTTTATAAAGTGTTATGTTGAGACTGTAGAGAGAGGGATATAACTTATAATTTCTTTCATTACATAGTATTTAATACACGTTATTGTCTTTAGGTTTAACATAATTAAATAAATAGCATAAACAAATAAATAAATAAACATCTTGCGGAAGTAAACTCAGAAACTAAATGCAATCATCGTCAATGCCAATTGTCATTAGACCTCTGTTTCTTTTAACCTTATCTTATAAGCAAATGTTACACCAAAAAATTCTGTAATTATTATAAGTTATGCTTACAAAAGCCCAACCACGGCCAAACGGTGGATTTTATTCCTACTCTATGAGTCATTTTTGTTCATTCGAATTTGACAAACAAGTTATTTTAAAGATTTGATTACACTATTTAGGCCTTCGTAATTTATACGGCTTATTATATTATAGGAGTAATCTTGTAACAAAACTAAATAGTTTGGAGGGTAGTAACTTTTAAAAATTAATTATTTTTATTTCAATGAAAGTGACTAAAAAGACAGCGTTGATATAGTTTAATCAATCAATACACATGGGGAGTAGGTGAATTTTGTTCATGTTTTTTATACTTGAAAATATTTATATTTCACTGTCTCAATTCAACTATTTATTTTCGTAAATACATATTTTTTCCGAGAGAGATTTCACTGTTGCCAATTAGTAATAAAATGGTGATAATATATATCGCAGACCAAGCAACACATTCATCAAGTATTTTATTCATCAAGTATTTATTCATCAAGTAGTACGAGTAGTACTTGGGCTGTGCCTTTAAGAAATCTGTCACAACAGCAATATTTTTATTCTGAGGACTTTTAACCTATTTTTTTACCAATATTTAGTTAAAGAAAGTTAGTAAAATATATTATTTACAAGAGTTAAATGAACTGAAGATATGATTGTTTATGCGATATATAATAAATATTATAATGTCGAGAAATATGGTACAACAGAGCAAACTGTAGCAATATAAACTGAGGGTAGAGAAAAACAGTGTCCAGTCGAGGCAAGGTTGGTCTAATGTTGCCACTTAAGCTGCTCTCCGACCTCTGACCACAATACCGATTCCGGTACAAATTATTCTGAAAACTTTGAACCTAAAAAATATTTTATGATGATTTATTAATCAAAAACTATAAATAAATTTATGCATTAGGCCTATAAGCTTCTGAATTTCCCGTAACTATTTATTACTAGACTATTACAATATTCTCATTTCGATTAAATCATGTCTAATTATTTATTAGGAACAACTATGATAGCTAAATGTTTGGGATGAGAAATGCTTAGATGAAAAGTTAAAAAATGAACTCTATTCAAAATTGTATCGGTGTGCTACGGTTACAATTGTCTAAATAGACTTTCCTCCACCTACTATCTAAAGCCGTATTTTACTTCTTGGAGTAGAGTACTAAAGTACTAGTTTTTACCCCATGTTATTTGAATACTTATTTTTTTCTATCTAGGGAAAACTCAACTTTTGCTGTACCACGGGGCTAAAAAGTTAGCCCGTGGTGTTAGCCCCATCACCATTAGTGTGATGATAGTTAGTTACAGTACCAGGGGGAGGTTAAGCTCGGTAAAATTATTACTTTCGTTCTCACACAAAGCTCGTTCGCTCCGCTCACTCGCCCTGCTCCATTTTAAAGACGAGCTCGTTCGCTTCGCTCACTCGTCAAGCCGACGGGTGCGGCTACACTTTGGTATAGCCTAATTTTCTTAAACTAGAGGTTGAAGATGTAACACATTGGTTTTTTATCTACAGTTATCAGCTGATTTTTGTTCAATTAATAAAATCTCCATAAGGATAACATGGAAACTTTGAAGTGCTCTAGCACGAAAACCGGATTTTCCCAGACATGGGACCAGCTCCAATCGATTTTTGTTGACCAAAACCCCCATAGTCAATCAAAAATAAAAAATCCTTGGAGTGTAAAAAAACTTTGCCCGTACAAACGCAGCTTGTTTTAGAGTATAAGATAAGAATAACATTAAAAGAGAGACTAGAAAGAACGTGAGTGACAGTTAGCTGTCCCTTGTATTTTTTTCGTTACTCTTTGTTTACCAATATCATCTGTAGCATAAGACATTCTGTCAGCAGTGTACGTGTTTGTTTACATTTCGCTTGAGTAGGCTATTAACCTAAGAAGCCCAAAACCTAAGTGTAAAAATTTTCACTATTCTTAAATTCTATTTTTTTTTTCTTTAAAAATGATATAGCCCACTTTGTGCGTTTTTATGTTGATGTGACTGATCCAAGTTGACTGAGCAAAGGATCATATGAAGGTAAAGGTAAAATACATACGGTAGACCTATTGTTATAGGCCTATATGTTATTCTTGTAGGGGGAGGAAAAATGTTGAGTGCATCAAGGGACTAAAGTACTTCTCCCTCAGTGGAAATGGCTTCGCCTTCGGACGACAACATTTTCCTTTCAGGGAGAAAAAGTGTACTTTAGTCCCTAGAAGCACGAATAAACTATTCTAACCTCATTTTAAATACCGTAAATTGTATCTACGACTATTGCAATAAACGCCAACAGTGATATTACAAGTAATATCGTAAATGGGTGTATTATTAAATCAAATTCAAAACCGTTGCATAGTGAGCTTTTCAAAAGACCGATGTCACATAAAAACACAGATTCTAAAGCAATGAGATCTCAACTTTTTTTGTCTATCTACGCCAATGGCATTTTTTAACGTTTTGACGGGGAACGGTCCAAAACCCAGTCTTGTTACTATCTAACATCGACCAGTTGTTAGAAAGCATCATTAATTAATAGCCCAATGACAAATGGCAACTGGGTCCGGAATCGATCCTTAAAAAAGCTACGAACTTTCCTCAGGATCGAACCAGCAACCTTTGCATTCAAAGGCGACCACTATAACCACTCAGCTACCCAGCCATTTTGATTTGACCAAAGTAGTGTTATAATAGAAATCACCCGATTCGCACATCAGTTGTTTGTCCATTACAATTCATGTTTTAGCGTCCTTAAATGCGTAACCTCAAAAGAGTGTGATGCTATAATTCATATAATATGAATGATAGAGTTGATTATACAGTTAGCGACATCGGGCGTGGCTATACGTTTTGGATAAGAAACCACCTCTAACATATAATTTGTACAGGTTTTTAAATTTATTTTTGCAGTGATTTGAAACATGGATGTTGGTCTTATATTAATAGTATTAGTAATATATAGATAGTAGTATATAGATTAGTAGTCGCCAGGGACGGTGGTGACGTCCTGTAATCCAGCTACTTGGAGGTCATGAATTGTGGATAGTTATAAGCGATGGCTTGTGGATGCGATATTCCCTAGTGGGGATTAACGTCTGCACTAATGAATACCAGTTCATCCAAAAATGCCATCCTCATAATTAGACCAATTCGTATATAAGAGGTCAAAATTGTGGTTCGGATCCCACGTTAAACTGTAGGTTCCTAGATACCATTGGCTATTGGGCTATAAATTAACAGTCCTGTCTAAGGAGAATGCCGGCCTTAATCAGTAACAAGACTACAAGACCACACAATCATCCTACACTCATCTCTCATTCATACTTGGCTTTAAACTACCTATTGAGTTAGGTCGCCATTTCAATAAAGGTATTAAAGACAAAGTAATATGCAACGATTGTATTAAGCCTCCACTCGTGGAATATTTAGAACTCCCGCTTTCGCTCCAACTTAAATCTCACTGGAAGCCTTAATACAAATCGCTAAGGGCCTTAAAGACTCATAGAAAATACCATAAAATTGTAGTAAGAGTTTTCGTTTTAAAATGTAATGAAATTTAAACAAAAAGTAATCTACGCGAAAAATGTTATTTTGTGAGATTTCCATGAGAATTAACAAGTTTGTTTACAATACCATGATTTACGGTTTCATAGACAATCTTTGTGCATTGTACGACAACTGAAACAAAAGGGAGTCCTCACGAAGCGCCACAGCTGGGCAACGTTTGTGTGAAAGGTTTCCCAGCCCAATAGACTATTCACGAGAGATGGACATTGTCTCTGTATTGTGTGGTTTAACTGTTTGTCCCGCTCTCTATTGTGCTCTAAACTAAATTTGGAAATTAATTTGAATAACGAGCTCAAATGAGTTTGAATTGCAAGCATCCAAAATAGTTATTTAGTAAATGGGTGTAGGGTATGATTCATTATAATAAAACATTTCACTAGTAAATTGAAGTTGACGATTTTATTTTGAACAGATACAAATGTGTTTAAGAGCTTGGTCTATTTTTGTCCTAATCCATCCGGTCTGGATAAATTATAGATCTTCACGTGGAATTTCAAAGACATAGGACGATTACAGCGAATGGTAAGTACTGATAAATCTTTTAGAGTTCAAACCGTCCGTCGCCATCTGAACCATCACCATTTCATTTATACTGGTACAAGAAATCGCTCACTTGTTTAAATTTGACCAAAATAGCTATTTGTGTATTAAGAGCGCAAATAACGTCATTGCCACTCGAGAATGTAGTTGGCCGCACGAAGCGTCAGCTGAGTGCGGCCAAACATTTCAAGAGCGGCAATGACTATTTGTGCTCGTAATACACACAATATTTTTCCTACCACCATAATTACAACCGATTAAATGTATTTAAATAAACGTACACAATTATATCAACTTTAAATTTAACTTCATTAACTTAATAACTGTAATAAATCGTAATCACTTGCATAGATGTGTAACCGGAAGTTAGTGTTATCAAAATACTGACCGTGAAATCAGCTGATTCAGAGCAAAGCAACTACAATTAATTTGTAATAATTATGGTGATTGTCATGTGGTTTCTGACCAATAGAAACTAGTCTGTGTTGTGACGTCACCTTCTTTACCGTTCTAACCTATTGTAGATTTAAAATAACCTTGATTTAGCGTGCGCCAATGTTCCATTACCGCTCTAGAGCGGAAAAGGACCGGAAAACGGAAATGAACTGTTTTGCGTAGGATTACAGCTGTGGCAATGTGATTATTTCCATGCAGTGGTAGGAAAATTCATTTGATCTAGAGCCAACTAATGTAAAAGTATTGTGTAAAAAAAATAAATAAATAAAATAAAAAACTCCAATTGGAAGAACTGATAAATGAAGACTTTAAATCCTATGAAATCCTACGGGAAGTGCTTAAAAAAAAGAATATTATAGTTGGTGCAGTTTACCCTACAAGGGACGTGGTGTTGACCTGTTTGAAGACTGTTCTTCCGCAATCATAGAACCTCATAAAAGTGATAAGCTATCACTTTCTCAATACAAGGAGGCATTAAAGCTAATCGGTGATGTTGCTCCGACCAGGATGAACTGGGGCAGATCCAAGAATGGCAACCAGTGCAGACGTTGCTCTAGCATTGAGACATATGTTGGTGAAACACTGCCACATATTCTTGGATTCTGCCCTTTTTGGTGAGCAACTACGAAACCAACGACATCATGTCACAAGAAAAGTGATAGCTGACGCTTTTAGAGATAAAAATTACGAACTTTATTAGGAAGTAAGCGGAATATCAAATGAAGGATCGCCACAAAGAATTGATATTATTTTAATAGACATAAAGAAGAAAGAAGGTTTTATATTGAATCCAACAGTAAGGTTTGAAAATAACAGAGACCAGGCAAAGGAAGTAGACGAAGAAAATAAAAGAATATAACCCTACTAAAGAATTTTATAAAGAAAAATGCCAGATCAATGAAATTACTGTTATAGCCTGTTCCTGGGTTCAAGAGGAACAATCCCAAATTTTTTTGTTGACTTTTGCAAAATGTTTAAAATTGATAAAAACATTCACAAAACATAAAACACTTCATAACGATTCTACACACCCACTTATAAAACAACAATCCATACAGATTTGAGACTTTTTAATATTGTTATTTTTATTAATTTCAGAAGAATAGAAATCAAATTCACTGTCTGTTATCTTTTGTACATATGTGCAACTTCCAGTGGGAATAACGCATAATTTATTTGAATAAATTATTTTCATATGAAGAATTGCTATAATTTGTTATTATAACTACAACAGCTGTCTATTGAGTCATTCAATTACTCTTCCCCCATAAGATTGACATTAAAACTTTGAAAGCCAGTATGGCGTAGCCCTGGGGGCAGATGTGAATTATAATGGTATTCTGCTCATATACAGGATGGTAACTTTTTAACGGTATGCACGGATTTCTCCTATGACGAGCACAAATAAAAAAGGAGAAAGAGAAACATGCTTGCCTCATATTAGGTTGTTTTGAAGTCCGTCGTACTACTTGCTAGGAGATAAAAATCATTTAAGCGCGTGCTCATATTTCATTAAAATTTTTTTCAATATATATCATGATAGAAAAATAAATATAATTTTAATAAAAATATTACAAATATAGGCTAACATTTGAGAGGCTAAGTTTTTAAAATAGAAATTATCGTTTGAAGTTATTGAAGTTATCGCTTCAATGTACAGTTGGTTGCACAAGACGTGAGACAGCCCGCCAGACTTTGTGATAAACATGGGAAGTTTAACAGCCTGAATTTGAAATGAAGACCTTAGAAACGATTTATAATTATTAGTAATAACTTAATCATTTATAATGATTAATCCATGCCATGTTGCTAAAGATAGAACCAACTTGTCCATATGTTGCACAAATTCTGGCTAGCTGCTTCACGTCTGTGCAACCAACGTTTTAGTGATACGTATTGACGGGAGCACAAAATTAACTGTAGTTAAAAATTAAAATACAGTAGTAATAAATTATAACCATCGCATACTCTAGTTTCTCCACCTAAAGTTTAGTGTAAGGAGGTTACAAATTTTACGATAATATTTTGGGGGTCTTAAGACATTGTCTCTCCCATCAACATTAAAACCATTAAACTAGCAGAAAATTAATGAATTTCAGAGCAGTGGTGGAAGTTGTGATTGAATTTTTACAGAGTGGTCTTAATAAGCTCTCTCAGTTCGTTACACTTTGTTTGTTTGATCAGCTGGGCAAATCAATCATGTTTCCATGAGAAACTCTCCAATACCAGGAGAACGGTGGCGTTAGAGTAAATACATCAATCAGTTTGTTAAGTTAAATACACCTTCTGTTTCAAGTAAATGGGAATAAGAATATCTGTTCAATAGGACCAATTATTCAACATTTATAATTGGTATTGGTATTTTTGGTACCATATAGTGGTTCAATGAGACTAGTGCCGCTTCCCAGTTTTAGTTTAATCTAGGTTTAAAATAGAGTTTTGGATGATAATTTGTGATTAATTTTTTTTTTGTTTGCAGTGACAGCTGAATGACGATTATCTATATACTAGGAATACGCTCCGATGTCCGTCCCGTAAAAGAATTTTTTACTCACTTTTTGAGTTATTAGGTAACGCTTTTTATGTTTTTTTTTTTTTTTTTTTTTTTTTAAGGTAAGAAAAATGGATTACGCACACAGGTGGCAAGCCTGTAGTGTGGGACTCCCCTAACGGGTTTACCCACTAAAAAACCTCGCCTCTACTCTTTAGGATTCTAACCTGGAGTTGTTTATCACATTACGTAGGGCTATGCCTAAATTTGGCTTATGCACGTGGGGTTCACTCCTTATCCAGCCACTCGATCAAGGGATCTGGGCCACTTCGCGGTCCAGATCATGTTTCTTTTCCAGGAGAATGCCCCGCACGAACTGTGACAAACAATCCCAGTTGCCCTCATCCTTCAAGATCTTTTGGCAGACCGAGTCCACCGAAAATGCACCCAAAATTTGTGTGGCCTTCAGGCGGGACCCTTCCCAACGGGGGCAGCGGAAAAATGTGTGTTCCGCATCGTCGGGAACGCCCGAGCAATAAATAAAGAATTGGCCGCCGTTCCACCCATGGTTGGATGTGCTTGATAAGTCGCGCAGTCCATCGTCCTCGGGTGTCGTGCTCCCAGCTGTGTTGCCACTGCTGGAAGGTTCGGGATCGCTCTGCTGTTCTTGCCGTGTCCTTGCCAATCTCGACTTGTCTCTGATAAATTGCCTTCCTCTCTCCTGCCAAGAGCTTGACAGGGATAACTCCGGCGACCACCAGGACGGCAGGCTCGGACACTGTCCGGTAGGCGGAACACACCCCGAGCGCCGCTCAACGTTGAACCCGGGCGAGTCGCAACCTGTACTACTCTTTATCGAGATCGTCTGCCCACACCTCTGCTCCATAAAGAAGCACGAACTGAACCGCGGACATCAACAGACGTCTTCTGCTGGATCGTGGAACCCCGACATTGGCCATCAGCCTACTAAGGTAAGTGACTATACCTTAGCGGCCTTGTCCGCCGTACGGAATATCTGATCCCTCCAGCTTAACTTGGTGTCCACCATAATCCCAAAGTACCATGAATTGATTGGACCACCTCCCTTCCCACTTGGAACAGAATGACGTTGTCTATCCTCTTCTTCGTAAATATCACAATCTCCGTCTTACGGAGAGCAAGCGAGAGACCGTGATCGGACATCCATGTGTTGACCACACGCATGACTCGGTTCAACTTTAGTTGGGCCAGCTCAACGTTGCGTGCGACAATGAGAGCTGCGACATCATTGGCGTACCCAACCAAAGTGGTTTCCTCAGGCATCTCCGACCTCAGGAGGCTGTCATAGGCAACATTCCAGATATCCTGGCCGAGTATTGAATCTTGCGCGGCACCAGAAGTGACTTCCATCGTCCACGTTCCGTCCCTTGTGTCGTAAATAAGGCTTTGAGAGCGGAGATAATCCTCAATGAGTCGCAACAGATATGCAGGAACGCGAAAGGTGTTGCGAAGCGCATCCAACATATCGACCCACCTCGCCGAGTTAAAGGCATTCTTGACATAAGCGTAACAAGAAGCACAACTCAGCGAGAGAAATGGTTGTGGCTCTCGACTCTCTTCACAGCTCTCCATGGACTTCGGTGATAGCGTCAATCGTTGACCGTCCCTTTCTGAAGCCACGCGTGGGCATGAGTCCCCGGCAGCTTCCACGGCAGAGGTCAGGCGGGAACGGATCAGCTTCTCGAACAGCTTCCCAGCCGTGTTCAACGTGTAGAAAGGCCTGTGGGACGACGACAGCTCGGGATTACCTTTGCCCTTGCTGATCAGTACAAGTCTTGCGGTTTTCCATAGGGAGCCGGAAACACCCCTTCTACCAAACAGGCGTTGTACATTCTCAACAACAAGTCAGCATTAATTGAAAATTCTTTAAAGCCTCGCTGGGAATCCCGTCCGGGTCAGGAGCCTTGTTGCTCTTTAGGGAGGGAACGGAGGTTTCCATCTCCTCGAATGTGAAGAGTGGAACGTCATCTAACCGTCCAAAGTCAACCGGCGTATACATCCTAGGCCTAGCCTACAAATAAATACATACAAAGAATGATTTTAGCTAAGACCTCAAAACAAGCAAGTAACTATATAATAATTATGCTTACAATATTAAAGGTAAATAGATCGTAGAGCGAAAAAAAACAATACAATTTAAAATCCATGATTAATTAATCAAAATTAATAAAAATCAAGTAATTTAAGTATTGTAGAATTACGCTTACTTAACACTTAATGCATATTTTGTTACCTGAGACATAGGCTACAATGGCACAACACATTCTAATTAGTTGTTCAATTTAAATCTTTCTCCCAAATAGATATTAGTTGTATCCCATAAATTAGTTAATCGCATAATTCCGTACGACACCAATTCATTCCACATCAACATTCCTATCTTTTGGTAGACTATAATTTATAACTTCAACAAGTAAACATCAGTGTTGATCTATTTGATTTAACAAACAGGTCTGTCAAAATATCAATTAAATTTTATTTAAAAACGTAACATAACGGCGAGCAAAAATAAACAAGAAAAGGTTATGTTATGTTGTTTTCAGCATACAGCGACAACTCAGCTGCGATGGGGGAAAATAAACTGATCATAGCAACTACATTAGTCAAACCATGTAGCCTAAACAACTAAAGTTCTGTCAAAAATTCCGGAAAATAAGCTTTTTTAATACTTGAAAATAATTGCTCGATTATAGTTTATTACCTAGTTTAAAATACTTAAAATCTAACCTGAGATTTTCATTGAAATCAAATTAGTAATAAAAAAACCTTTTGGGGGTCAAAAATTCGCCTAAGAGGAATTTAAAGTCGATCGTAAAGAATTTTATACTCTATGTTCCATATAGTAAAAAATTCAATTAATAGGCAAGCATGTTTCATTTCCTCCTTTTGTTCTCAGCTTGTGTCTGTCTTAGAAGAAATCCGCACACACCGTTAGAAAAGGTTGTATATGAGCAAAATCTCCTACGCCCCACAGACTTTCAAAGTTTCTATTTTAATATTATGGAGGAAGGGTAGTAATTGGTTGAATCGTTAGACAGCTGTTGTACTAACATTTATTAGAAACACAGGAAGAACGGATTTTTCTGTCATAAAATATTATTTGTAAACTTCTTGGATCCAGATCAACTGAAATTTTGGTCGAATAACAATCACTAGACGATCTCTAGTTAAAATTATTTAATAACTATAAGTATTTTTTAACTTGATCCTCCTCATGAGTATTGTGGTGGGGAGAGGGAATTCATATATTTAAACTGTAAACAACAAATTTAAACCTGTGGCTTAATTATAGCATATAATTTATTTCAGTAACTCCAAGTCAAATGTTTTATTTTTGAGTCGAACCTTGATAAAAAGTAATATCATCATGTAACCATCTATTACGCAACTGTAAAAAAAATAAAAAGCAACATAAAAGCAAAAGATTTCAGCCAATGGAATATTAGCAAGGATAACAAAACCTTCCCACCACTATTCCTGTCCCCTTCCACAACGGTTCAAGTTTAAAAAATATGAGCTGTATAGTTTTACAACCACAGAAGCGTCCTAGATTAAATTAAAACGTGTTTGGGGAATGCGCTCCTTAATGAAAAACACTGATTCATTGTTACCTTAAATTTTAGTCAAGGTATGTTAAATTTAAACGTTCAGGCATGTGAAGGAACGAAGTAACTGATCATTAACAGGGTGATTAAAAAAGAATGAAACCATTTTAAATTATAATATTATTGATAGTACTGCATTACCACCACTAAAAGTGCATTAGCGACAACAAGTGAGGTCTAGAGTTTTAGAAAATCACCTCTAGATATTTATACGAGAGCTAACTGTGGGTGTGACGTCAACGTAAACGTTTTTTGTGCAGTTTCACAAACCAAGGTTTTTATGGATCCTACTTTTTTTTAGGAAAACACAGTGAACTTATCTAGCAGTGTTACGAAACAGTTTATTGATATATATTTATGCCTCAAATAACGAAGAACCAAATCAATTTAATGTAATCCTATACAGATAGAAAATAAAAATCTAGAACTTCCTAAGTGGAAACGCGAAAACGTTCTATATCCGATGGTATAACCGCGGCGGAACCAAGTATCGTTAGCTACACGGGATCTCCATTATGTACCGGCAGCTTTAGAGAGTGGACGCATTTGTCCCCAAATGAAAAGGACCTCCAAATCTGTAAGCGGGTTAAACTAAAATCGACGTTTTTCTTTACATTAAGGCACCAATAATTTCTTAACACTTTTTTAAGTCAATGGGTATTATCACAAGAACCAAAAACAAACATGGAGGGAGTAAAAGTTCAAACTTTAGAAATATTCATTAGTTTTTTTTTCTCCATAAAAATAATTTGGAAATATTATTGAAACTATTGTATCTAAAAGGATCTTTTAGTAAGATGGAAAATAGTGCATAAAATACTTTGCATACAAAATATTTCAATAGTAATTGAAAGTTTTTTAATGACTTTAATATCAACATCTAAGTATAATTGTAATCAAATGTTATTTCTTTAATTTTTTACTCTGTTTTTTATATATTTCTTGTTGTAAATAGCTTTTTGGAAAATTTATATACAAAAAAATACAAAATTTAAAATATTACCATTGAAAGTGTTGTCAGAAAAATTAGGCTACTAATAACATTTAAGAATTATTTCGGATTCATATAAGCATAAAAATGTACTTTAATATAGTATTTGACCTGAAATTTGCATTATTTGAATGGATTATAATGACTAGTTTTAAAGGTAAAGATTGACTGATAAACATTAAATCAGAAGAAATTTTTAAATCAGAAGAAGGGGCGATACCCCTTTATGGCTGTTGGGATTTAAAAGGGGTTGTAAGAGTAAAATTACATAGGTTCCATTTTAGTATTTCATTTGATTTTTATTTTATATCACCGCTACGAAAAATAATTAAAACATGGACAATTACTTTAAAATTTCGCCTGATTATTTACATAATTTCCAATTCAATGAATATAATTTTATAATTACTGTTCATTGATGAATTGTTCCTGTTCCGTACACAAGCGCTACCTATTGTCAATCATTTCTATTATTGTGAATCCTCCCCAGTCAATGCGCGCCTCTGAAACGTTAAACATGTCCCATGATTTAGTTCTGTCTAACTCAACCCGCCCCCGACCTTTTATCTTTATAATTAAATATCGTGACACAACTCAAAAATAGTGAACTGAACTGTTTAAGTGAAAAACTGTGCTTCCGCTCCGTGCGTTCGGTGATCGCGGGCGAATAAGCTGGCCAACTGAAGACAGGAAGACGGTCGTCTGCGCGTCCCTCCATCCAAAGGAAGGTACCTCATCACTCACCTTTTTTCAGTTTTGCATAGCATACAATTTCTCACACCAAGTGTATGTTTATATTCCAAATTGTGTTTTACACCCCCAAAATCAATTAACGTCATACAGTCCACTAAAAACTCTCTGAGTTTACATCACAGTTCCACAACCCATATTTGTACCATCGTACATGTAATTGAATTTTTTTCTTACATTTATTATCTTAGCTAATCGATTTGCTGAGTTATTCATATGGATTTGCAAAATAGTTAATAAATGACAAGCTAAATATTGTATGTATTTTTTTTATTTGTATAAAACTTTTCATAAAAACATATAGGTAGCTAAAACGTATAGCACAATAACTATACTCAATAATCACAATATACATACAATATACACATATACAATATACACAATAATCATCTAAAACTCTTATTTTAAATATATAAAAAATACACATTTGAATGGTATATGTTTCAAAACAAAAATGCAGCATGACGCTAACACTAAAAACCTATAAAATAAGACTTTGATTGATTATAAATGCTAAGTATATTTGGAAAAGCCATTTTTCAAAACACGTTTTAAATCCTCTTTTGTGTAAACCATATATGAGTACCAGGGGGACCGAGCTTAAGCTCGGTAAAATTATTACTTTCGTTTCTCACACAAAGCTCGTTCGCTCCGCTCACTCGCCAGGCGGAAGGTTTGCTGCACATTGGTATGATTTTCCTAAAACCACAGGTTAAAGATGTAACACATTGGTTTATTTTATCTACAGTTATCAGCTGATTTTTGTTCAGTTAAAAAATTTCCATAAGGATAACATGGGATCTTTGAAGGGCTCTAGCGCGAAAACCGGATTTTTCCCAGCTATGGGACCAGCTCCAATCGATTTCTGGTGGCCAAAACCCCCATATTCCAAAATTTGAAGGAAATCGTCGGAGCCGTTTTTGAGATAATTGTGCAAGCAAGCAAGCAAGCAAACAAGCAAACATTGCTCGTATAAGAGTATAGGATAAATGACCGCAGCTTTGCAATACATTGTTGTGCTGTCCTTGTAACATTGTGGTCTCTAAATCAAGGATTTTGGGAAGGGCTAATTCATAATTAAGTAAAAGCTAACAAATAAATTTCACAGCATATCATTATTTTAGTAATGAAGAAGAAATTACCTACAATAGTTTTTCAACTAAGAGTTTTGCCTGAGTATAGTAGCAATCATTAACACATCGTCACGATTATTTTTCCTGCTTTTTTACTGTTATTTTCCATATGTTTTTAGTTTCAGGATAATCTTTAAGAAATAAATAAAAAAGTTAAATAAATTAATAAAATTATAGCTCTAAAAGTATTGAAGAATATATATTTTTCAATAATTAATATTTTGGAAATGGCCTTGAGTAATAACCTAATGACTCCCAAATTCAGTGTTGATATGGTAATTTTGTAATAATTATAATAATTATATAGTAACCGGCCCAGGAGAATGCACTTGAATATTCAAGATCATATGGATCGAAATGGATCACATTTTAAAATTAAAATCCATAATTGTTGTATTACATTTCTAAAAACATTTCTTTCGCAATCATATGATTGTTTAATTATGACAAATCAAAACATATTAGGCCTATTATAATAATAGTATCGAGTGAAGATTGCTTGACAACAAGTTGATTTTACAGGAGCCAATATCACCGATATGACACTTGTCGTTCACTCGTTCATAGCTTATATAATCGGATCTAAGTGACGATCGGACCACTGAAAAGCGGTAGCTAATTGTTAGCTACTGTAGGGAATGGTAAAAAATGCCAATTCATTATGTCAATTTCGTCGGTGAAAGACGGCCGCAGCGCATAAAAGCTGCCGCAATTTCGGCAGATTCAATTCCAATGTTTATACGTTGCATTAAATATCGACACGAACGAGACGCGAAAAAACCTGATTTTATTATTATTTTGTGAGTCGCATGTTGCAAGTAGGCCTACGAGCGCTGTAGCCTCATCCGGATCAATGTTGTCCGGAGTGTGGATCTATGGGGAGTCCAGGTTTTATTGTAATTTGAAAGCAAATTCACGTAAAAATGTTATGCTTTGTAGTTGTAAATGTATTTCAATACTTTAAGTTGTTGCAGTAGTGTTTAAAAACGAATTAAAAGATTTTACTTTTTCATCAAAATGACTTGAAAAAGTGTATAACCTAGAACAGTGATGATCCATCAAATTTCGAGACCCATTTATTAATCAAGGCTGTGTAAATGTCTTCACATAATGTAAAATGTGTTTTATTTTTCGTTAATCATTAAATCTCAGCATATTTATATCAAATTTGGCATCAAAATAATTGAAAAGAAACTTGTTATATTAACAACTTTCAATAAATGTTTAATTGGATTGAAAATGACATAACAACAATGTTTTTCCTGGTAGGCTACTAGCGTCATCGTGTGCAGTAATATACGGCCGCCCTAGCCGCAGCGCGGGACAATCGGGACTCATTAACTCACTAAGGATATCTTGCCACGGAACAAGTGGGACGGTTTGCAGTCAATATCATGTCCGGGAACAAGCGGGAGTCGGACTAAGCGTGGCGTAACCTCGGATCACCGAATTTAATTGTTTAATTCGTTTAATTCGTTCGAATTTAATTGTTTAATTGTTTAATTCGGTATATTCATGCGGATGAATATTTGAATATTTCATGCAAATGTTTGGTGAAAAAATAATTACGTTATAATTAAGACGTTTATGAGTGGAGTGTGGATATTCTTCTTAGCGTCCATCCATTAAACATTTAGGCCTAGTAGAAATATGACTGTCAGAATCAACTTCGGCTCCTGTTAACTCTACTAGAGGTTTAGAGTTTTGTTTACCTTCCAGATTTAACCCTTTAATATCCGTTTTATTTACAATACATAACACTTCAAATTTATTATATAGAAAAAATAGCATCCATTTTGTTAAACAGGTTAATTTCATTTCTATTTGTAAAGCGGCAATTATTTTTATATAGCCTACATAGCTATAGTTTAAAGGCGGCAGTAAAATAACAAAACAAAAACCTGGGATAAGCATAAACTAATGACATTAGTTAATTGCTACAGTTTTAAAACAGAACACATGTTTGATGGTAAACATTTCAGATTATCTCTTAGACAATGTTTATTTTTTATTTATATATTTTTTTAATAAGAAGATGTTTTTAGTTTAGTACATACATCTGGGTGAATATTCAATTTGAATGGCTGGATTGTTATTCCATATGATTATTTACTAATGGATCAAGTGCATTCTCGTGAGCCGGTCACTGTATTTGTTACGCGATTCAAAGTGATCCGTTTACTTATAATGGGATGTCAACAAAACAGATATGTAAAGAAAAGTCATTACATTAATCACTTAATTTACCAATTTTGATTTTATAACTATATATAAACCCAACAGTTGTGAGATCAAGGTCAAAGTGATAATCCGCTTGAGGTTTTGCAGCCCTTCATTACGTCTGGATTATTCCCGTGAGCCTTGAATTATTTAACCTTCGTTTCTCACCCTGAACATTCCCTTATCCCGCGAGTAAACGCAAATACAGTTTATCCACAATCTCAACACTATTTGATGAACAGGAGACGTTTTCAAAACAGAAATCATATTTTTGTTATTTACTTCGGTTTATATTGTATTTCAATATAATTCTCATATATAAAATTATTAAATACTATTGAAATTAATATTACGTTTTAAAGACTGCTTTAACTGTTCAATATATAAACTAAACTTTTATTATATGTGAAAAAGTGGGTTAGTTTATTTATCTACGCCCGTTGCAATAACCATCAATAATAAAAGATTAAGTACATTATTAGTGTACTTGTTGCTCGAAATCGAGCAGTTTAGTTTGGATATTTTTTACTGGTCAGGCTTGTTCAGTGCAGTTCGTCTTTCATTGTATCTTTCATTGTTTAACATAATTTCTTTGGTATGAATAGACAGATGTTCTCGTTATTGTGCTATGTTTACTTGTTACAGATGTTAAATTTGAATAGTATATTTCACCACTAGTCCGGAAAGTGACCCATTTCTGGGCGAGATAGTGTTTTACGCGCGAGGCGAAGCCGAGCGTGGAAAACACTATCGAGCCTGGAAATGGGCTTTCCGGACGAGTTGTGAACGATACTTTTCATCACGACGCAATTATTAATAAATGTGGAAGTTTTAAAGGAGGATTATTTTTGTAAATTCTTCGCCATTAGACAAAGTAAACAAAGCTGGAATTCTAAATTTAATTTGTTTTAAACCCAGCTGATTGTTGCTGTACGGAAAAGTTTGTTTACCTTGGACGGAAAGTAATGTTTACAAACATTACTTTCCGTACAGGTCAGTAAAATCAGCTGACGGTGACAGTTTGGGAAATGACTACTTTCCAAGGTCTCACCTGTACGGCAAGTTGTCACTTTCGTATACGGAGTGATGAAAAATATTTTACTTTCCTTACCAATGTTTGTAAACATTACTTTCCGTCCAAGGTAAACAAACTTTTCCGTACAGCAACAATCAGCTGGGTTTAAAACAAATTAAATTTAGAATTCCAGCTTTGTTTACTTTGTCTAATGGCGAAGAATTTACAAAAATAATCCTCCTTTAAAACTTCCACATTTATTAATAATTGCGTCGTGATGAAAAGTATCGTTCACAACTCGTCCGGAAAGCCCATTTCCAGGCTCGATAGTGTTTTCCACGCTCGGCTTCGCCTCGCGCGTAAAACACTATCTCGCCCAGAAATGGGTCACTTTCCGGACTAGTGGTGAAATATACTATTCAAATTTAACATCTGTAACAAGTAAACATAGCACAATAACGAGAACATCTGTCTATTCAAACCAAAGAAATTATGTTAAACAATGAAAGATACAATGAAAGACGAACTGCACTGAACAAGCCTGACCAGTAAAAAATATCCAAACTAAACTGCTCGATTTCGAGCAACAAGTACACTAATAATGTACTTAATCTTTTATTATTGATGGTTATTGCAACGGGCGTAGATAAATAAACTAACCCACTTTTTCACATATAATAAAAGTTTAGTTTATATATTGAACAGTTAAAGCAGTCTTTAAAACGTAATATTAATTTCAATAGTATTTAATAATTTTATATATCAGATATCTGATGGGGAAATACAGAACTTTAAGGGCATGCAGGGCCCTTCCATTTAAATGGATATTTACCAATTTACTTTAGAAACAACTTCTAGCCGAGCTCTTCCAAATGACACCAAAATCATTAAAATCAATCGATAACTGTAGGAGGAGTTCTTTGTACAAAAATACATGTCGCCTATTAAATATGTATGGATAGATTAAACCAAATCTAAGCCCGTTGCGTAATGAGATCTTAAACGTACAGCTTCACATTAAAACCAAAAGTACTTGACCAAAGAGAGCTCATTATTTGATGAGAGTAGTGTTTAATCTGATATCACACGATTCGCACAACGGAAAATCATTCCATGACGATCAATGTTTCAGTTTCTTTGTGCGCCTTACGTCACCACATATAACTTATATTTCACCACCTTCAATACGATGTGATGGTGTAGGTAAAGTAATGTATGTAAGATTATATCCAGCCGTTATGCCACTCGTGAGATATTTAGAACACTCGTTTCGATCGTGTACTAAATTATACATCACTCGTGAATGGCTTAGGCCTTCATGATATAATAGTTGCATAAACTACTCTTGAAGTATACTGTAAAATTTACGCACTCAGTGATGTTGTTGTGATACCAGGATAGTGGCGATCAGCGTTATAAGTAGTCTACAGTTATGTTGAGCTTTTGCCTATATGGTGTTGCACAATCACTGAGACATCTATCATTGGCCAACCATCACTTACAGGCACTTACATCACTTCGAGACCACCTAGTGCAAATTGTAGCTGATAGTTTTCTTTTGATTTTGCGAAAACCAGAAGCTTGAAGATAATTCTATATTATGGAAATTTTTTCATAAATTAATGATTAGAACGTTTATTTTAGTTGACGAATTTAACGAGGATGGTGATGTTCGTGTACATAAATCCAATAATCTTCGATAATTTATTTCAGTTATTTATTTCCATGAGTGATTGTGAAGTTTGAGAATTAATATTACTGTACTTAATTTATTATGCAAGTTGATGACACACCAAATGAACTTTAGACTTTTTTCATGCGTACAGTTATCATATTGAGGTTCTCAATTACAAACTATGAACAGGTTATATTGTGAAAGCCATTTTATTAACTTTAAACAAATTGTATTTCCAATGCCTCTCTTCTGATTGTAAATTATTTTGGCTCGTTTCCATCGTATTGGTACAAACTGTTAAATTCAAATACCAAAATTTCACAAAGCTGGAGGCTGCTGGAATGTAATCGGAATTTCTGGTTCCATTTTCATCAATCCATCTAAATTGCTGTCTTCCATTCGCAACCTCGTAACAAAATATATATATTAAAAAAATTATAAATAAAAATATGTTTATACGTTTTTTGGCTTGGTCCCAAAAATAGTTATCTCATACCTAAAATAAAAGAAAGCAACAATCGGTTGTAGTTGATAGGCTTGTACTAAGAGGCGACACATCATTTACATTTTAATCTTCTTTCACTTTCACTTCGCCAATTTTTCACAACGAAGCACATTTCCAAGAAATAAAAAAATTAAAAAATTTAAATGTAAAACTACAAACATAGTTAACAGACGAAAACAAAGCCTATCCTATCAACCATCATATACAGTAACATTCGTTGAATTATAGTACGGTATTGTCTTTAATTAAAGATATTACTTCTCCACATTACAACAGGAATACATCAATACGCTGCTAAAGGCATTTGGACTTAACACGATTATCCCCTTTTTTATTTTTTCCTTCGGATGTTATAATGCAAATGATTGTCCAAATTAACGAATTTAAAAACACTATTTTCAAATAAACTGCATTTTCAAACATTAATAGTCTAAATTTAATACTTTACAGCCACGGCTTAATATGGGATAATTAGGGTAATAGGTGTGGGTAAAATTCTGATTTAAACATAAGCCATCACTCGATCACTCTCAGAAAGTTAAGCGGAATGTGGAAGTTCTAGACAAGTTTTTATCCAAATAAATGAGCATTCAACATTATAACCACAAAAACGCGGTTTGGATTTTAACCAGGGTATCAAGTTCTTTTTATCTGAACCTGTTCCCCTTAAATTCCTTCATAAAACTAAAACAAATAAATATTTTTCATGTTGGTATCTTTTTTGGTACGATGTGACGGCCAGTTTCTACCATTACATTTTTCACTAAATAAAAGTTGTTTTCTTGTATATGTTTATTTTCGTATGAGCAAATACGTGGCATGACATTAACAAAAGCTTTATTTATTGCGGCAGAGGAACGGCTCGTCATTCTTGTCTCTACGCAGTTAATACAGCAATAGATTAAGCTTGTAAGTTAACTAAATAAATTGAAAATAATTAAAATATATACTTATTTCTATAGTATTAATAATATACTTTCAGAAAATCTACACAAAAAATCCTAATCATGGTTATTTTCAAACTGTAAATATGATGAATTAAAATATAAAACAATTTCTCTCAAGAATAATTTAAATATATAAGAATTAAATGTTTAAGTAAAATTTTAATTTCGTGATTTCACTCTTGATACAACTGAAAACAACCACTTAAATGACCCTCAAAACCAGCAAGACTCATTTATGCGTATATCGGCTTATGAAGCGTTCCACAACCGAGATGTTGCAAAACAATAGATTTGTTCGAAGAAAAGGTGATCAGTGTGGTGTTATATTTAGTAGATGACCACCATGCCAAGTTTTTTTTCCATTCGAAAATGACAAGTAAAATTAAATTTGTTAATCAGCTTTGTTGACTATTAGTTAACGAATCTAGCGACTAACAGAAAATAAAAGTGTTCCTGATAATTTCAGTTATACAATTATTCATAATATTCGGCAACATGATAAGAACATTAGTTCCTCAAAGATAAATATAATACTGTACCGCTGAATCATATTTTCTTTTTTAAACTTATAATTCTAGCTAGTTTCAGCATCTCAGTTGTATGTTATATCTAAAAATATGTTAGAAACCTTAGGTAAACTGTAATTTTAACCTAGATGATTCAACGAATATCGAAAACATGTTCGTACGTAATGTCGGTAGCGTCGACATGAGTAATCGATAAGAACAAATATGTTCAGCTCTATATCAATCCGGTGAATGTTTCCTCAGCAAACACACCTGCTTCCTCCCAGATGTAGTTCCTGCCCAAACACGGCGAGCTTCTTATTCTCGTTTTTATTATTTAGTTTTCAGGTGAAAAAAAATTTCAGGAAAAGATTTTCATCAATTTTTAGAACCGTCGATTGAGCTCTAAATAGGGATGATGGAGATTACGAGAGTTACCATAGTGTAAAGTTAATTGTGTGCGAGATTAAAAAAATTTTATAATTTATTGTACGTAAAAATTTACCTCTGAACACTTATCTAATGTAAAACAAATCCGGTATGTCTTGACAATTTATTGAAAATAAATCATATAAATGAATTTTTCTGTAAACTTGTAAGAGTGAAGGACTACCCCTCTAAAACTTAATTCCAAAAAATTAAACTTAAGTACTTTTGAGACATATTATAGAAAAATCAATAAATCAATTTTATACCTATTTTTCTAATTTTATCTTTGCAAGATATTAAAAAAAGAATTGATTCCTCTATGCGTCAAAAAACTAACAATAACTATTAACTAATTTCAAATAACTAATTAGACTTAATTAGTCTAAATCAACTAAGTATGAAATATTTTAAATTACCAAAACAAGTATGAAGTATTGTCATTTATACAAATCTATATATTAATACGCAACCATGTTTCATTTCCTCCTTTTTTTCTCAGCTCGTGTGCATCGTAGGATAAATCCGCGCATAACGTTAGAAAGGTATAGTCCTGTAGATGAGCAGAATCACATTCTAATTCACATCGGACTCCAGGGCTACGCCCCACAGGCTTTCAAAGTTTCAATGTTAATCTTATGGAGAAAGGAGAATTGAATGAATCTGTTGTAAAAACGGGATCCTCGCGTTTGGCCGAAAAGGCGTTTGGTACCCAGTTTGGGATTTTTAATGCGAAATTCCGTATGAGCCAATAGGAGCGGGAGCTGTTGACTGGTCGAACGCCATTGGCCAAGAGCTAAATACGCGAATATAATGTTACTCAAAACTGGAAACACGGATCTCTTTTGCCAACCATTGTTCTTTATAAAAAACAAATTACTCAACTAGTATTTTCTGTTCATGTTAATAAACGAACTCGAAAACTGACATTTTAAAATATATATTTAATTAGCAATTACTATTTAAAACGTGTTATACTTTTGTTTTTGTTGTTGGAAAAAGGCCTTTATACAAGTTCAAAAAATTATTCGATGATATTTCTGTACAATTACGCATATATTATTTACTTTTAAATATGTGTCTACAAAAGAGCAAAAATTGATTAATGTTCCCAATTATGAATCAATATTTCAATATAAATCGTAACTTATATTTAGGCTTGGTCTGAAATCAAACCTATTTATTCCTATGTATAGCATTTCTTTAAACTTCTGATTAATGTTACAAATAAGTTGCAGATAATTTGAGTAGTTTTCAGAGTAAATAAAAAATCGTAAGAAATTAACACTAGAAAAAATAACATTGAAAAATTGTAGGCTTGCTAAGATTTGTCGCAACACGTTAAATCTATTAATTTAATATAAAATCTTCTGATGTTTACCTTGTGTGGTGAGAATTAATAAAGACAATGGCATTCGGGAAAAAGTTGAAAAATGTCATTGGGTGGATCACATAAGAGTTTATAGTCCATCTGACTACGCAAGAAGGGGACTATATTCCTACATGTTTAGGCCTACAAGTTATGTGATTGTTGTGACAACCAAATGTAGGCCTAAGTTACATTATGCAGATCACTATGTATAATAATTCTAAAACCAACTGTTATACCTAAACATGCCATGTATGTCGTAGACAATGTTTTTTTTTAATATCTGTGTATAATTTGGAATAGATTAGTAGCCTACTTTTTATAGCACCTGAGAAGTTAGTTGCTTACCTTAATTAGGCCCTAAATGAATTTTCTTGACGTAGGTGTAGGCTTACATTCAATGTTAAGTTATGAAGAATATAATAAAGATTTGTAACAGTTTGATATGAAAAGTAATTAATATCCAATTGTCATTAATTGAAAAATTGTAAATTGACTACACCCTACGAGTTAAAAACACCAGGTGAGTTGTTCACAATGTTAGGCCCTAACATACATTTTCTGAACGATACTGTTATATTGTGTTATATTGTTATATAAGTCGTATGTGTTATAATATGTTGAGAAATGGCCATTTTTAAGTCATAATGAAGGTTGATATGTATATGGAGAAAAACAAGAGTGTTTCTGTGTCGCTGTGTCGGCCGCTAAAATTCCGTTAGGCATTGAATGTTGCTAGCGGTATAATTGTCGCCCATACCTTTGACACATATTTGAAGCGGTAAATAACATTTATTATACTTGTACATGCCATGGAGGATGGTGTACACCCAGTTGAAATGATATATATGTTGATATTTTAGAGGCCAGGTAATGAGACCATGTAAGTCGCCGTTGGATTTTTCTGAAATTTGACTGTTTTCAGCCATAGGGTAGGGGTATGTATAAAATTTTGTACTTTCATTCTTGCATTTCATCAATACAAATTTCCATTTAATTCAAAAAGACTATTCATGTATGTGTTAAAAGTAATTAGCATAGGCCTAGTCACAGGTATGGCGATGTAGGCCTAACCGTCGTAGATTTTAAGCCGCAACGGTTTCCATACCTATATTCGCTTTTAAAACGTGTAAATATGGTAATGGAGTTACATTATGTGATTTTTTCTAAACTATTAATGGTGTTTGACTGGAAAAATATTAATTTTAAACCCTCTGACCGTTATTGGGGTTAAATAGTTTCAAAATGTTAGATTTATGGAACAATTTTCAGCATATTTATAAGAAACACATTCCCGGTTGTAAATTTATGACAATATCGGTAATTGCTATTTAAATGCACTTATACAGTTGCATATAGATACCAGGAAGGTGTTATGTGATAAAAAAATGCATTTATACCCATTATTTAAAAAAATTGATATCGCACAAAATTTTGGATATGTTACCCACGAAAAAGTCATATTTATGTTAGAAGAGTTACAACATAACCTAACCTCAAATTAAACCGGCCTACATGCGGCTGTTTGCCGGCTATTGGAGTTTAGATGTGGAATTTACAAGTCACTCACGCTCAAGTCGCTCACGTGAGTGACGTAGTAAATCGTGATAAATCGTAAATATATAGAATTTATACTTTTTGATTATTGCTGGTGATAAAACACATATCTTTTACTAAGATAGCAATTTTATTTTAGGTAAAGTGTTTTCTTTTTTTGTGGTTTACGGCAACACAGGAGTTTGCGTGAACGACTTGTTTTTTTGTGTCCATTTTGCATTAGAAAACAACTTTTTATGGGGAAAAATAAAAATTCAGCTTAGCTGCTTTTGTTTTGAGATCAGTTTAGTATGTTCAATTGATTAAGATTTATAAAAAAGTTATTTTTTTCTACCAGGAAATTAAAAACATTTTGTGAAACCGACCCATAAATATACATTACCGGTACTTAAAAAATTATTAGCCTACGTGTTTCTTTCAAATTCCCAATTGAAACTATTAAGACTAATAAAATTATTGCAATTGAACTAACAAATAAAACTCATAGGAGTAAAACATCAATAAACAAATAATTTATTTGTATGTTTTGTAACAAAATTCAGTTTGAAGCTGAGTAAAATGGCTTAAATTAACTCAATTGCCGTTATTTCTGTGAGTAACTAAAATAAAAATTAAATTAACTGCTGTACCTTATTTAAATTTAATACACATCCATATGTGTTTAAATATCAATAACGTATGCGATGATAATAATAATAATAATCGTTAAGATTAAAACATTGCATTGAGTTATTTCGTGTTTTGTCACTGTTGTTTAATGTTGGCACACCTGACCAGGAAACATACAGGCTGTAGTCTCGACTGGGGTGTCAATTGCTACTCGCCTCTGATTGGTTGGGCGTGTGTTCGAGGCTACTGGGTACCAAACGCCTTTTCGGCCAAATGGCTTGCCCCCGTAAAAACAACTGCTAGAAAATAAGAAAGAACAGATGTTTTAGTTCTAAAATGTTTTAAGCTTCTTGGGTCCAGATCAACTGAAATATTGATCGAATTTTGATCAGGAGGCGATCTCTAGTCTATATATTGATACGCAATCATGTTTCATTCCTCCTTTTTTCTTAGCTCGTGTGCATCGTAGGATAAATCCCCGCATACCGTTAGAAAGGTATAGTCCTGTAGATGAGCAGAATCACATTCTAACTCACATTGGACTCCAGGGCTACGCCCCACAGGCCTTTCAAATTTCAATGTTAATCTTATGGAGAAAGGAGAATTGAATGAATCATAAGACAGCTGTTATAAAAACAACTGCTACAAAATAAGAAAGAACAGATGTTTTAGTTCTAAAATGTTTTAAGCTTCTTGGGTCCAGATCAACTGAAATTTTGATCGAATTTTGATCAGGAGGCGATCTCTAGTACTAGGAATACGCTCCGATGTCCGTCCCGTACAAGAATTTTTTTACTCACTTTTGAGTTATTAGGTGACGCTTTTTAGGTTTTTTTTGTTTTTTTTTAGGGAGAGGTAAGAAAAATACATTACGCACACAGGTGGCAAGCCTGTAGTGTGGGGCTCCCCTAAAAACGGGTTTACCCACTAAAAACCTCGCCTCTATTCTTTAGGATTCTAACCTGGAGTTGTTTATCACATTACGTCAGGCTAGGCCTAAATTTGGCTTATGCCCGTGGGGCTCACTCCTTATCCAGCCACTCGGTCAAGGGATCTGGGCCACTTCGCGGTCCAGATCATGTTTCTTTTCCAGAGGAAGCCCCGGACGAACTGTGATAAACAATTCCATTTGCCCTCATCCTCCAAGATCTTTTGGCAGACCGAGTCCACCGAAAATGCACCAAAAAATTTGTGTGGCCTTCAGGCGGGGCCCTTCCCAACGGGGGCAGCGGAAGAAAGTGAGCCGCATCGTCGGGAACGCCCGAGCAACAAATGCAGTCCGGTGAACCGGTCTTGCCCATCCGGTTCACGTACGACCAAGATAGCCGTGAATTGTCAAGAATTGGCCGCCGTTAAACCCATGGTTGGACGTGCTTGATAAGTCGCGCAGTCCATCGTCCTCGGGTGTCGTGCTCCCAGCTGTGTTGCCACTGCTGGAAGGTTCTGGAGCGCTCTTCTGTTCTTGCCGTGTCCTTTTAATCTCGCCTTGTCTCTGATAAATTGCCTACCTCTCTCCTGCCAAGAGCTTGACATGGATAACTCCATCGACCACCAGGACGGCAGGCTCGGACACTGTCCTGTAGGCGGAACACACCCCGAGCGCCGCTCAACGTTGAACCCGGGCGAGTCGCAACCTGTACTACTCTTTATCGAGAGCGTCTACCCATACCTCTACTCCATAAAGAAGCACGAACTGAACCGCGGACATCAACAGACGTCTTCTGCTGGATCGTGGAATCCCGACATTGGCCATCAGACTACTAAGGTAAGTGACTACCTTAGCGGCCTTGTCCGCCGTACGGAATATCTGATCCCTCCAGCTTAACTTGGTGTCCACCATAATCTCGAATTACTTAGCAGCACGAGTTGATTGGACCACCTTCCTTCCCACTCAGAACGAAACGACGGTGTCTATCCTCTTCTTCGTAAGGATCACAATCTCCGTCTTACGGAGAGCAAGCGAGAGACCGTGATCGGACATACATATGTGTTGACCACACGCATGACTCGGTTCAACTTTAGTTGGGTCAGCTCAACGTTGCGTGCGACAAATGAGAGCTGCGACATCATCGGCGTACCCAACCAAAGTGGTTTCCTCAGGCATCTCCGACCTCAGGAGGCTGTCATAGGCAACGTTCCAGAAAATCCTGGCCGAGTATTGAATCTTGCGCGGCACCAGAAGTTACTTCCATCGTACACGTTCCGTCCCTTGTGTCGTAAATCAGGCTTCGAGAGCGGAGATAATCCTCGATGAGTAACAACAGATATGCAGGAACGCGAAAGGTGTTGCGAAGCGCATCCCAACATATCGACCCACCTCGCCGAGTTAAAGGCATTCTTGAAATAAGCGTAACAAGAAGCACTACTCAGCGAGAGAAATGGTTGTGGCTCTCGGCTCTCTTCACAGCTCTCCATGGACTTCGGTGATAGCGTCAATCGTTGACTGTCCCTTTCTGAAGCCATACTGACGGGGGCATGAGTCCCCGGCAGCTTCCACGACAGAGGTCAGGCGTTAACGGATCAGCTTATCGAACAGCTTCCCAGCCGTGTCCAACGTGTAGAAAGGCTGTGTGACGACGACAGCTCGGATCACCTTTGCCCTTGCTTGATCAGTACAAGTCTTGCGGTTTTCCATAGGGAGCCGGAAACACCCCTTCTACCAAACAGGCGTTGTACATTCTCAACCACAAGTCAGCATTAATTGAAAATACTTTCTTTAAAGCCTCGCTGGGAATCCCGTCCGGGTCAGGAGCCTTGTTGCTCTTTAGGGAGAGAACGGAGGTTTCCATCTCATCGAATGTGATGAGTGGAACGTCATCTAACCGTCCGAAGTCAATCGACGTACATCCTAGGCCTAGCCTACAAATAAATACATACAAACAATGATTTTAGCTAAGACCTCAAAACAAGCAAGTTTATGCTTATAATATTAAAGGTAAATAGATTGTAGAGCGAAAAAAACAATACAATTTAAAATCCATGATTGCAAATTAATAAAAACTCAAGTAATGTAAGTATTGTAGAATTACGCTTAATTAACACTTAATGCATATTTTGTTACCTGAGACATAGGGCTACAATGGCACAACACATTCTAATTAGTTGTTCAATTTAAATCTTTCTCCCAAATAAATATTAGTTGTATCCCAAAAATTAGTTAATCGCATAATTCCGTACGACAGCAATTCATTCCACATCAACATGCCTATCTTCTGGTATAATTTATAACTTCAACAAGTAAACATCAGTGTTGATCTATTTAATTTAACAAATAGGTCTGTCAAAATATCAATTAAATTTTATTTAAAAACTTAACATAACGGCGCGGCGAGCAGATGTAAACAAATCTGAGGAGGTTATGTTGTTTTCAGCATACACAGCGACAACTCAGCTGCGATGGAGGAATATAAATAAAGTGATCATAGCAACTACATTAGTCAAATCATGTAGCCTAAACAACTAAAGTTCTGTCAAAAATTCCGGAAAATAAGCTTTTTCAATACTTGAAAATAATTGCTCGATTATAGTTTATTACCTAGTTTAAAATACTTAAAATCTAACCTGAGAATTTCATTGAAATCAAATTAGTAATAAAAAAGCCTTTTGGGGGTCTAAAATTCGCCTAAGTGAAATTTAAACTCGATCGTAAGAATTTTACTATGTTCCATAGAGTAAAAAATTCAATTTATACTTTATGTTCCATAGAGTAAAAAATTCAATAAATTAAACTGCATATAACTCTGCAAATCCTCTCTTTACTTTATTCCCTCCTTTATTGTTTGTACTCATTTTACAATCCAGTAACAACAAACAGGACAACAATACACACTTACACTATAAAACGTTTGACAACCACGTCAGAAAGCTAAGGGTTCTTTGTTATCCTTTAAAATAATGGCGTTTTATTTAGCACTTTGTAATATTTTCGAAAATCTGCTTCACAACGAGTTATTACTGACTTTATAAAGCCGCGACCGCATTGGTCGAACATGTTCGCCGAACAAAGTTCTCCGAACTTGTGTTTGTTTGTTGCGAACCTTCAAGAATGTAAATCATATGGCTGGTAATTGTTTGTTAGGTTTTTTGTGTTCGCCGAAGAATTTCGCCACGAATGCTCAGCCAGTGCGGACGCGCTTAAGGTATGTTCAGATTTAATCGTCTCGTTCTAACCTGTTTTCGTCAAAATATTCTACTAGACAATATCCCAACATACCTCGCAGTTTGCAGATTGCCTGACTTCATTCTATGTGCCGGTACACCATAGGGCACGATCATCTGAAATTCCCTTGTATGTCGTTCGTAGCGTTTTCGTAACATTTATTTTATTATCTGATGATAGACCGATTGTGATAACAGCCCAGAAAAGGTCAAAGTTAAAGTAAGAAAGTTAAAAATAATACTAAATTGTTTATTGTTAATTTTTTCTTTGTTTTCACGTTTGATTTTATTTTATTACTAGCTTACCCGGCATGCTTTGCAATGCCAACCAGAGGGAGTTTTGGCCCTTCGGAAGAGCTTTCCAATACCAAAATGTTGCTTCCATAGAATAACATGCTACTTATCAAGACGTGTGGGGCGGAGTCTTGTGGAAATTTTCTTACTTTTTTCTTCCATTGGAACCTTCTCCCGACAATAACAAACACAACGAAAAAATAATTATCGAAATCAGTCCAGCCGTTCACACGTAATATCGTGACCAGAGAAATAGGGATTCATTTTTAAATAGCGATGGGAAAAATACAAACTTTCTGTGGGTAAATACAAATAACGAGAGTTATTAATTATAACTATTTATTATTTTAGTATAATGTAAGAAAATAATAAAATTTTTAAGTAAACGAATTTTGACACAAAATAAAACTATTCTCAGTGTACCACCATCATTACTATCTCTTTATAAACAAAAAAACTAAACAATTAACAGAAATTTTTGCTTCTTAATACATTTAAACCATGGCTATATTGATTAATTCTAAGAGTAAGTTTGAAGTTTTCTGAACTTGTCTTTATTATAATACATGTACGTATATGATATTGTTAGTTATAAAAAAAATTCTAAATTTTATTGAACAGGTGAAACTTCGATGGATGAGCCCAAAAACATTTTTAGGACATGTCATTTTATATCAGGAAGGAGTCTGAAAAACTAACATATTTATAAAACTTAATGTGGGGTAAAACTGAGGTATGACCCAAATACAAAATAAAAACCGTCACAAGTGGCTAAATCAGTATTTTGTTCGTATTTTTAATAATAATGTTCGTATTTTTTCAATGGAAGTTTTTATTTTGGCGATTAACGCTGATTTGCATTAATTTTTATTATATGCACTCTGTCTCCCAGCATTTCACTGTGGTATTGCTCCAACAAATAGAACAATATTCGAGTGCCACTTAACTATTCCTAACAACAAACAGGACAGAGAGAAACACTGTAAAACTTCTTGCAGCCACGACAATAGGTTAGAGGATCTTTTTCGTCGTTTAGGGCATTATCGTAGGTAATTTTTTCATCTATTTTTACGTCGTGATCATTTACTATATCATTTTTTACTTGAGAATGATCCGATTTGATTCCAAGACCGTGTTTTTTCCTCTTTGTATCAAGTATAGGAAATTCACCCTCATTATCAGTCAATCTATTCCTTTGAGATACCCTAATATCATTTACAAGAGAGTAGTCACAGCTATTTATATAACTATTGCTAGAGCATGGAAAAGAATCACTTGACTCTTCTGAAATATCTAGGGTATTGAAACAATCTTGTTCTAGGTGACTTTTCATATCATTTATATCTTTCAACCCGCACATTGGGCAAGTTGTGAGTGTAGGAGTGGGATTTTGACTACTATTAGAATCACTTTCATCGAAAATTCCTTGAACGCTTTCACAAGTCTCTAAATGTTCATGTATTGGAACGTTGTGTAGAACTTTTTCACAAACAAGACATTTTTCTTCAGTCCCATCTACTATATTTCCGGAACTTAAGTTATTTTCTTCGAAATTCTTGAAAATATTACTACCAAGGCATCTACTAATATGCAATGATAGATTTCCTTGAACGCAGGTGTTGCAAAGGGGGCATTTTTCAATATCTTTCTTGTTAACTATATTGTCATCGTCCACGATGTGCACGCCATCTTTATCGCCTAATCTCTTAAGCTTTTCACAATCCTTTTTACGAGTTTCTTCATCTTTTAACTCAGAGTCACTGTTATGGTTGTTGTTGCCGGTACTAGTAGCGGAGATAGCAGCATAATTATCAAAATCGTGAAACTCTGATTCAAGAACATCATTACAAACACATGTACCAATATGCAATGACAAATCTCCTTCAACATACGTGTTGCAAAGGGGGCATTTTTCAATACCTTTCTTGTTAATTATATTGTCGTCGTCCACGATGTGCACACCATCTTTATCGCCTAATCTTTTAAGCTTTTCACAATCATTTAAACGAGTTTCTACATTAGTTTTCAACGAGTTTTGATCACACAATGGAAAAGAAGCCGTGTCATTTTCACCCATAGAGCATTCTTCATCTTTTAACTCAGAGTCACTGTTATGGTTGTTGTTGCCGGTACTAGTAGCGGAGATAGCAGCATAATTATCAAAATCGTGAAACTCTGATTCAACAATATCATTACAAACACATGTACTAATGTGCAATGACAAATCTCCTTGGACGTATGTACTACAAAAGGGGCATTTTTCGACATCTTTCTTGTTAATTATATCGTCATCGTCCATGGGTTGCAAACCATCATCATCTAGTAATCCCTTGATGCTTTCACAAGCCTTCAAGTGTGTTTGTACATCATCTTTAAACAAGCTTTCATCACACAAAGGACAAAAAGTCATATCTTTTTCACTCCTAAAGCATTTTTCAACTCTTGACTCAACCTCATCCATGTCTAGCAATCTTTGTAAATCGACCAATCTTTGTAGATTCTCGCAAACTTGAAGATGCCCATGTAATTCAAATCTAGATACAACTTTCTTACACAATGGACAATCGACAAGAGGTTCATTCTTTTTAGCATCAAAGAAGGGTCCGTGGGACTCCGCACCTTTATGCTGCCCAGAATTTTCTCCACATTGAACCACTTCAAACCCACAATTATTCAAATACAGTCTCGAGCTTCCCATCGGGTTCGAGAAATGTGAATCCCTAAATCCAAACAACCCTGCAAGTCTTTTCTTTGTATACTCAATTGGTTCTTTGACCTTTACAAAACTTCCTCCACACCGGATTCTGTGGCTGCGCCACCAACCGTCATTCGGACCCGGAGCTTTGTTGATGGGCCTCTTCACCCAACCGTAGAAAGGCCCCTGGTCACGACAAGGGCCGTCACAGCGCCACCAGTGTTTTTTAAGAGTCTCGACCTCGTCATGAAACGTATGAAAAACTGTAATATTCGTCCCAATTTGTTTGTTTATACGTTCCATGTGCGCGTGGAAGTTTTTGCCATGGCTCGTGACGTCACTTGTGTTGGTGACGTGTTGGTAGGCGTGGATCATCTCATGTAGAAGGGTCTCCACCAGGTCGCTGTGGGGTCGCTGGCTCAACAGCGGCCTGCTGAGGCGAATGCAACAATCTTTGCGGTCCATCCTACAGAGCCCAGCAGATTCAGTCATCTTATTGCTCCATTCCAGCTTCACTCCGTCCAGTTTACCATTGAAGAGTAAGTTGTTGTATTTTGCAAAAAGGACGTGGATGGTCTGTGGAAGACAATGGTGATATTAAATCATCATTAAAGGAATGTCGAACCCTAGATCTTCTAGTTCTTCGATTTTCTTCAGCAGCTGCCCTTTTATCAGTTGAAGAATGCGGAACATCGTCAGATATTTCAATAATTGGCGCTTCTTCAGAAGCTGCCCGTTTAGCAGTTGAAGAAGGCGGAACATCATTAGATCTTCCAATCTCTGGCGTTACTACAGCTGCTGCCCTTTTTGAAGTACGCCTTTTATCACTCATTGGTAAGGTTGAATTCTGATTTTGTGATTATGTAATCTTATGAATAATTTTTTTAGAGTACTAAAAATAATGTACTTGATTTGTTTAATAGCACAAAGATCAATTGACGGATTGTTAAGATATAAGTAGCAACATCTGAAACAAAAACCCGTTATTAAAATTTTGCATAGAAATATCTATATATTAATAGCCAAGCATGATTCTTTTCCTTACTTTTTTCAGCTTATGTGCATCGTATGAAAAATCCATACACAACATTTGGAAGTTCCCTGTAAATGAACAGAATCCCATGATAGTTCACATCGGCCCCCAGGGCTACACCCTATGGGCCTAAAAAGTTGCAATGTTAATATTATGGAAAAAGGGACAGCTATTGTAATAGAAAATGCTAGAAAATCAGAGAAACAGTTAGGCCGGTATTACACTATCATAGTTTCTATAACATAAGTCTATTATCATATAGTATTTGATAATATAACTATGATAGAAACAAAATAATATTATAATTGTTTCTCAATTACGCTTTATAGGAATTTTTCACATTTTTGTGATAAAATGGATAAAACAACTTTTTGTTTGATTTTATTATTTTATAGTTTGATGATTACAATTGGTAGATTGTTTGTAAAATCAATTCAAAAAAGTGTTTTCTGTAACAGTATATATGATGATAGACATATGATTAAAGCAAACTATTACAATATTTGACCCTACTGTAATGAACTATGATAGTGTAATACCAGCCTTATAAGATACTTTTAAGTACATCTTAAGTAAAAGATCTTTTAATGTACATTATGTACTAGTAAAAATATACAAAGTAACAGTTATTTTACAAAACGTTAAAAAAAAGCTAGCGGGGTAGCTGGGTGGTTATAGTGCTCGCCTTTGAATCCAAAGGTTCCTGGTTCGATCCTGAGAAAGATTAATAGCTTTTTAAAGGTTTGATTCCGGACCCAATGTCCATTTGTCATTGGGTTATTAAATTAATGATGCTTTCCAACAACTGGTTGATCTTTGATAGTATCAAGACTGGGGTTTGGACCGTTCCTGGTAAAAACGTTAAAAATGCCACTGGCTTAGAAAGATACAATATAATTTTAAAAATTAAAAAAGAAAAGAATATTTTAAATAAAAGTATGATGTTACTTGTAACAGTATATTTTGCACCAAGAGCCAAAAATGGGAGTCCGAACGATATTTTCGCCATACTTAGCTGCAATTAGTTTTTACGCAATTAGAATGCCGAAAAAGAAATTTTCACCCCTTGGGGATGTAAACGTTAAATCCTTAGGGATGTAAAATCAGCTGGTCTATTAAGCCCCATATTGCCGAATTATTTTCAAATGTACATGACATTAAATAGCTAGTACGTGCATACTTGTTTGTGTTACTGGTTAGACACACTGGAAAAGCTAAAATGAATTAAAAAATATTGATGTTTGATTTATTGGTCAACTGTTTTAGTACTTGATTACATAAGGAGGCAGTAACATTTAAACAGTGTGGGATAGTGAAAAATCATGTTCGTACCTGGGCCAAAACGGTTTTGCATGGCCCTTGAGCGTTTTCATAACCGAGACATATCACGATTGCAGAAACCCCATTTTAGTCCCTTGGTTAGCAATATACTATGATATTATTCACGGTTTTAAACAACTGTTAACAACCATAGCATAATTTTTGGGATGTACTTTTTAACATCCTAATACAAGAACTATGGCAATGGAGAAGTATGAAGAACGATAAAGATGTACTTCCATCTGATACGAGCCGTAAAGCTGCAGTAATGGCCTCAGTCTCCCTTAAGTGTCCGCCCTTACAGTCAATCCGTCCGAGATGCATCTGATACCCATCAGGGCTATTTCCATCATTTCTATTTGAAACTGACCTTGGCTTTCATTGATTATGATTTTAACAAGTTAGCAGACTGCTTTATTGTTTTGATTTATCTACTCATTAAATATAAAAGGTTTTTTGTCTGAAGAATTTCAAGAAACAGTAATATTGTAAGCTTAAGATTAAATTATTCAAATATTATCCTGCCCAAGAAATTTTTGCTTAGTTGTGAGAGAGAAGAAATGTAAGTGTGAACAAAAAAGCGATACATTTTTCAAACTAGCTTGTTGAGTTTAGTACGGTTATGATTAAATCGACAGTAGTTTAAATTGACTCCCTAATTACACATTCTTATGACTTAGTCATAAAGTAACAACGTGTAGGTAAGTTCTATCGTTAACGGAGGGTTAAAGGTATCTTCAGCATCATCCAGCGAGTACAAAACATGTTATCAATGTTTTTGTTTTGTATTCATTGATATTATGGACTGGCTAGCAACATCACATAGCTAAAGGGTAAATTACAAACTGTTAAAAATCCGGCCTGTAGCTGGATGTGCTCTAATTATTTTACTGAGTGTGTATTTTATATTTTACTTTATACCAATAAAGCGGCAAATAGGCAATTTTATTTGATATGAATGAAATAACAAAGCAAGACAACGTATGGAAAAGCAAACCTGTCAAGGAATATTTATTAAAAACATACACGTTAAACGTAATGGATGACATTTATAGGATTTCATTGCACTGAACTATTTAAAACTATCATATAAATCACGAACACACAAACGCATTCTGCGTATTTTAAAATGTCACTGAGATCAAAGATGAGTGGGCTGCGTTGTGTAGAATGGTATTGACTAGGATAGTCTGTTCGAACATAAAAGGTTTTGATGTTTTTTATTGGAGAAAATTGGCTTGAATGTCTGCTTAAGTTTTCTTTCAACTAGTTAATATTACTAATGTTTTGTAGTAATATTAATACTGTTTATTCAATTGTTATGTGCAACAACTTAAAACCTCATAACTAACTAAGCATCATCATTAGGACGTACAGAATTTTATTAAGTAGGTTATATTAACATGTGAAACTGGTTGCCCACAGCAACAATTTGATTGTAGCTTAACCACTCTTCATAATTTCTTCGTCACCAAGAGGCTATAATAATTTTAAGTGACATTTTTATGTTATGTTTGAATTGAGGTCTTCTATCTAAAATGGAATTCTCTTATAAATAACCTGAAATGCCAATCTAATTTGTTTACTGAAAGAGTAAGACATGTTTTCACGGTTTTTAGACAGTTTACGTAAAGTAGGCTATGAACGATGGATGTAAACATGAAATAGCCTGAACTATATTTGTGAAAAATCGTGGGTTTATTACCGCACTGAAATTTAAGGATGATAGAACAGCGAAGAGAGCTCTAAGTTACAGCTAGCGCTAGCCTAAGCAAAGTTTAGTGTTGGAAGGCAAACAAGCTTACCCTGAGTTTCCTCAGCTTAACACTTTACACAATGAGATTTACCAATTACAAAGTTTTGTTTCTAAATCCATTATAAAAAATAACAGTAGACATCTTAAAATAGTTCACAATTCACAGCAGTGCGGCGGCCCATCAGTTTGAGGTTGAGAGATGACAACTTTAGACAATTAATTATAAGCTACGTACAGAATAGAAATTCAACAGTATTAGCGACCTTAACCCTCCAACTGGCGCACTGTGAACTCACTACAGAGTTGACATTGTATTTAAAATATTTTAAATGCAATTTTTGAGTTAAAATAGAAAAAATACAAAAAAAATTATTTTTGTTTTTAAAAAGTTAAAAGAAAAACTTTGCTGCAGGGGCAGTAATTTTTTTATGTAAAATCTAAGATATACAAAATGTTCACAATTTATTTCCCTACACAGAAATGTAAACACATTGAAAATGCAGTTATTTTTGTATTAGTTATTGTAAAAATATTAAAAAATGGTAATGTTCAACGATTTTACTGTATTCAATAAGTTTTATACAGAGGTAAAACGTCTTTTTTATCAAGGAATCTCAGTAAAATACATATTTTTCGAAGGCAATTACATTGGGAACAGAATAAAGTAAGATTTATGGGTATGAAATTGTTTTATCTATTATGTTCTGTAACTACTATAAAATTTTATTTTTTTGTTGAAAATTTTCATCTATAAATGTATATTTTATTTTACAAACACATATCATCCAAAAACCAACTATGTAAAATGATTGAAAATGTATTTCCCCACATAAATATATATAGTTTTTGGGAAAATTACAAAAAAAAAATATATAATGTTTTATATGCTAAATAGGCCTTAATTCTTAAGGCACTGACTCGCCAAAACGCATCAAGACTTAAATACATTCTTTTTTTTAGTATAAACGATATTTTATATTCAACAAACCTAGTCCCTTTGATATTTGATTATTCATGTACTATAAAAAAGACATATATATCCACATAAATACAGGCAAAACAATTAATTGTAGGCTATATTCTAAATAGGCCTAAGGAATTTTTTTTTTTTTTTGTTGAAATAGAAAGCAAAATTTTTTGGGAAATTCTTTTTTTATAAACACAAAAAATTGGAAATGAGGGATTATATAATGGTGAGTGTAACTTGTAAAAACCATATATAATATATAAAATAGTATAAAAATCACATAGAGAGAAGCAATCAAACTTTTATTGAAAAAAAAATCAAAATAAAAATAGTAAAGTCTCAGGCCTAAATAATGGTAACTGGAATATACAATAATCACATAAAATGTACAAAATCACATAGAGTTAATCAATCAAACGGCATTCACAAAAACAATGCCTAGAATATCATCTTCTCCCTTTGATTTTAGGCCTACTCAAAATAACACTTTTGTTTACAAACACAAACTTCTATAACTAATAAAGATATTGTCTAATCATTGCCAAGCTGATGTAATGTCTCAATAACTTATAAGCACAATAATTGCCCTCCAAACTAAGTAAAACCCAATTCACAACTCATAATTGTAAGACAAACTGATAAAACACATCTAAACTCGCACTCAGTTTACAAATTATTCCACACGTTAATGCCACAAAACAAGGAGTGAGGTTAGCCAGCCAGCAAACATTTCATCGAAACATCAGGTGATTACAATGACACAGATAATGAAATCTGGCAAAACGTAATTCCACATTACACGGAATTTAATAGGCTTCCTAATGATATATTATGATATACGAGCAATTGTATATTTTAGTGGAAAAATGTATTTTACGACCGCAAATATAACAGTCGCGTTGCCACTTGACGAACACGTAAAAACTGACTGATTTGTTATTTTCCCGACATCGTCACATGTTAAGATAACGAAATTATATTTACATCATAAGATAGTAAATTTCTTGCCGGTTACAGTGGTACCACCCGCTGTTCCATGGACAAAAATTATACCCCGTAATGATTTTTTGAAACATACTATGTTTGCAGTCTTTGTGATTCGTACATAGTGAAACTGATTTTCTTCAAAATTTTCGTTCACTTTCTCACAAAATTACAATAATACGTTGGTGCTCTAAAGTTTATTTAGGTAATAAAATGGAAGTTTGGAAACTCGTCTTTCAGTCGGTATATAAATTATTTTAATTTAGAAATCAGTTTCAGCTGTTTATTTTGAATTAAAGAAACCCTTACAAAACGCGACTATTATAGTCTCTGCCACTACAGGCACCAACTACCGCGACTATTGTAGTCTCTTTGCTAGTTGGAGGGTTAAGGGATAGGTTTACACTCATACAACGATACAACATAATTATTGTTGATTCAATAAAGAAACGAAAACGTTACAACGGCTTTTCCAATATCAAAAGCTGGAACATGTATTTATGAAAATTTCATAGAAGGTAAATTTGCGTAAGTGAGACTGCGAAATCACAAGTTTGTGTTTGAGCTTAAATATCTAAATAGTGGTTCAAGATACGTACATGACATTTTGCATGCATATTCTCATTTGCATATAAAAGTTTTGTACATGGATATAAAATTTCATTAAAAGATATTTTTAACTTTTTTATTTACATAGGTTTTCTTTCCATGTTCAGTGTCCTCACTTGCCCCTACCCATGGGGCCCAGGTTGTAAAATAAATTGGGCATATGAGTTTATAGAGCTTTTAAGGATAAAAAAACCACTAGTTTTGAAAATTTTAAATAGTTTTTCGTTTCTGAGAAATTTGTTGTCAAGGATTTTGGTTTCGACATGGTCAATATTGTGAAATATTATTCATTGCAAAAAATAACTATAAATCCTGTTAGATTACACTTTTGATGCTGTTATTCAAATATGTTAGGGTTATATATATAATGTATATTATGACACTTCTATAATATTCTATAATAATCTGGATTCTCACTTACCCCAATACCAAATTTTTATGGGGCATTAGAACGCTGGCCTAGAAAAAAAGTAATAATAAATGCTTTTTTTATTATATGACTGTATTCCTCATTTTTCATTAACAAAATGGCGTTTTTATATAATTGTATCTTTTTTATTTGTTTATTATAAATTTTATTGCGGTCAGCCAACAAACCTAACACTCAAGTTTAAATGTAAGGGTTTTTTGCCTTATATCTTTTGGCAAAATAAATTTATTTCTTTCAAAACAAAATTTACATTCTGAAAGAGCAAGAAATTTACTATAAAACAAACTTTGAATAAACGAAAAAGAAAGCCGTTTATGGTTTTAACAGCCAGGATTCTCACTTACCCCGTATGCTCTCTTACCCTACTTCACCTTGGTTTGTTTATAAAATCTAAGTAATAAAATCTAAGTAAAACGCACATTGGGTATTACATATCTTCTATATATTAATACGCAAACATTTTTCATTTCCTCCTTTTTTCTCAGCTCGTGTGCATCGTAGGATAAATCCTCGTATACCGTCAGAAAGGTTTAGTCCTGTAGATGAGCAGAATCACATTGTAATTCACATCGGACTACAGGGATACGCCCCACAGGCTTTCAAAGTTTCAATGTTAATCTTATGGAGAAAGGAGAATTGAATGAATCATAAGACAGCTGTTGTAAAAACAACTGCTAGAAAATAAGAAAGAACAGAGATGTTTTAGTTCTCAAATGTCTTAAGCTTCTTGAGTCCAGATCAACTGAAATTTTGATCGATTTTCGATCAGGAGGCGATCTCTAGTACTTATGTAATATATGTACATAATATTTGCCTATGTTCTATATGGGCAAATAGAAGAAAATTTTTCTTTGTTTATCAAAACTGTTCACTCGGCAAAAGTTAGGGCTTCATTGCTCAAAAATGTGCACCCAACATTAAAAATTAACAAACTGGCTAAAATTTTGAATTTTCGGTTACTGTGTAGATTAAACCAGCTTGAAAGTTTGGTTAGCATTTCAACTTCATTGCCCAACCACAAGCATGATAATCCACTGAATAATTCGCCCACCGGTCTTTATTCTATTACGCGTGTCCAACATGTTAAGCTATGTACCAGGGGACCGAGCTTAAGCTCGGCAAATTTATTACTTTCGTTCTCAGTTCTCACACAAAGCTCGTTCGCTCCCCTCACTTGCCCTCTTTCATTTTAAAGACGAGATCGTTCGTTTCGCTTACTCGCCAAGCCGAAGGGCGCTGCCCTTTGGTATAATTTTCTTAAACTACAGGTTAAAGATGTAACACATTGGTTTATACTGGTTCTTCAATTAATAAAATCTCCATAAGGATAACATGGAAACTTTGAAAGGGTCTAGAACGAAAACTGGATTTTTCCCAGACATGGAACCAATCGATTTCTGGTGGCCAAAACCCCCATATTCAATAAATAAATCAAAAATCTTTGGAGCGAAAATACTTTACCCGTACAAACAGAGCTTGTTTTAGAGTATAAGAATAAGATTTAGCCTCGATTCACGGAAAATATTTACTTGGCCACCAAACACTACCACAAATCAACATATAAAATTACATTAAAAATCAGCTGTTCTACATCAAAACGCCGCGCAACCGGTTGTAGCGCCCTGGCGGCCGGGCGACCAACTATTCGCCGCGTTACATAACCTAACCTCTCCGTCGGCGTCAGTGTGGTTGTGGCCGCCATGACACATGGACCAGTGGCAGCGGGCGCGTCTTCGCCGCGTGTACGGTGTGCGCCGGAGCACCGTGCTGCTAGCGTGCTACCTCATCGGTTACGTGGTGTACCTGGTGGCCGGCGGCGTGGTGTTCGCCACCCTAGAGGGACCGGTGGAACACCAGATCAGGACCGACCTGGACCGCAACATCGTGCAGTTCAAACTGCGCTACCCCACAGTATCAGGTAATGTCGGCACCGGTTGTTACATAAGGATATAGACAAAGGAGGTTCCCGTGCCATTCAATGTTGGTTCTGCCAATAAACTTTTTAGATATCAGAAACCGTCTCAAGAGAATCCATGTTAACTTTTCGGAAAACAATTAGTGTATGCCTACATAAATAATAACACATTCAATTATGTTAAACAATTTATCACTATCACTTACAGACCTACAACTTTTTTTTCAGACTACTAATTTTCCGTTTGCGCGAAAGTATCTGAAATGAAAAACACGTCTACAACACTCTTACACTTGTACTGCAAAGAATACAGGCGGTAAATACTGTATATGAAAAGATTGATAAAGGGAATCGAATTCGACCGGACACACCCATCACCATCAGGCCCGAAGCTGTAAAATACAATCATTAGCAGGCGAAAGTATCTATAAAATAATACTGGATATAGACTTTCTTGAATAAAACTATAAATTGGTTTGTTTTCTTCAATATACAACAATCATGAATAAAGCTATGATTGAACAAGAAATTATTTTTTAAAGAAATTACATAGTCCTAGATACATCCCAAGTAGCAAAACAATATTGTCTCAATATTGTCGACAATATTTTTTCAACATTGATAAATATTTGGTCAATATTGAATAATATTTTAACAATATTGTTACAATGTTTTCACGCAACAAAATACATTGTCTAAACAATATTGTGGCAATATTGTTCAACATTGTAACAATATTGTCTGACAATATTGTTCAACATTGTAACAATATTATCTGACAATATTGAGAAAATATTAGCAAAAGGAAAATAAAATATTGCTCAAAACCCCAATAGCAAAACAAATTTAAAAATATATATATTTTTTAACAGTTTGAACATACTTTCAGTTGACAAATAAAAACGTTTTAAAACATCAAAAATGGCTCGGCCACAGGCAGGATTTGAACCTGGGTCCTTCAGACTACGGTGCCGCGCTCTTACCAACTACGCCACGCCGCTTCAGACTGAGGGAGGATATGTTACACTATTAGGCCAGTTGATTCTCAAGTTCTCTTGTGTTACTGCATTTCCCGTGAAGGCCTATATTTATGTCGTCGCAAATACGTTAGGCCTTAACTAGGGTTTCCTTACATAAGAATTAGAAATATTTCATGTCATAAACAAAACATGTTTGTATCATGAGGAAATATTTAACAAATTACATTTATTATATTACAATCAAATAAAAATTATATCTAACAAAGTTACTAAACCATTACTGTATTTGATTGTTTCAAACTAAAGAAAACATCACATAACCAACAAAACACTACGATTATACAACAATAACACTTGCCGCTCTATAGCAACGAACCATTTGACAAAATGTCATACGGCATTATTTGGTTATATTTCAAACCGAAAAAAACATCTCATAACCAACAAAACCTAAACATATACGACATGTGGTGAAATTTTCGTGGAGATAACTTAAAGTCTAGCCTTAAGGCATTTTTTGTGTAAGTATTTTTACATTTTTTGTCGGCCCTAAAAGGGTTAACAAACAATATTTTCCAAAAAATATAAATCAATACTGTATTTTAAAAATATTGTTTCTATATTTTGACAACAATATTGTCCAAAAAATATAAATCAATATTTAAACAATATTGTTTCAATATTTTGACAATAATGTTTTACAACATTGTCTCAACATTAATCAATATTTAAACAATATTGTTTCAATATTTTGACAATAATGTTTTACAACATTGTCTCAACATTAATCAATATTAAAACAATATTTTTTCAATGTTTTCTGATTATTTTCTTAACAATGTTGTCGGCAATATTAAACAATATTGTTTTAATATTGTTACAATATTGTTTTGCTACTTGGGATATGCCATATTTTTATTATTTCATTGCTTTCTCCTTTTAACAGTTTTACACCACGGGGTGCTTCTGAGACAACTTTCTTCTGGACTTGGGAACGTTCTTCCAGAAATTTGAGTAGCGTTTAGGTCTTCTCGAAAGTTAAACGTGTAGTATATCAAGACATTAAATTGCATTCAATTTTTATTTGACTACTATTACAAATATTGTACAAAATTGAGGGTTCAAAAGAGGCATACATTGCGGTTTGAGGGTGATAAAAGAGGGCAAATACATAAAATATTGATGGTGAAAACACACACATAAAAAGGTCAAAAATGACAATAGTAATGTGCGCATGGTTTGTAAACAAGGGTTATCCACTATCGCAGTGGGTAAACATATAGTCAACATCTTCGCGAGGATTCCAGATGTTTTCAACGGACGAGTTCGGATTATGGGGTTTCGTTCGCAAGGAAAACACCCGTGGAACTTGTTATTTCATAGGACCTAACGCTCCTTGCTCCTTTCACACATTACGTTTTTAAGCCGTGCGGGAAAAGACCGCACGATTTAAAAAGCCGTCCAAAAATTAGAGAGAACTTTCAATTATACAATTTAAACATATTTTTGTTTTTCCACTTCAATATACTTGTTATTAAAACCCGTCCAAAAATTAGAAAGAACTTTCGATTTTACAATTTAAACATATTTTTGTTTTTCCACTTCAATAAATATACTTGTTATTGATATTATTCTCGAACAGCGGCAATTTCTTTTTGTCAAACCTCGACTCTTAACGTGTTGTACGAAATGGAGCGATTGTCAATTAAATATCAGGACTAACCAATTTAATTTCAAACAATAACCATCCCTACTTTTAACTGTTTTAATTTTCAAAAGTGACAAACACAATACGATTTCTACTAAAATTCAATATTGTATAAATTAGTCATTTCTAATCATTTAACCTTCCTAAAAATATATTTGTTTATTTTTAACATGATAAATAATAACAAAATCGGAAGAATTGTAGAAAAAGGAAATATTACAGCTGAGTTTTTATTAGACAGGACAAAGAGCTGAAAAAGCTTATTAGGAAAATCATTATTCACTCATCAAAGTGATTTAAATAAACGATACATCGTCGAAGGTCGAATGCTCTGATAATTACTTACTCGTCCAATTATCATGGTTAACGAATTTGTCGATAATTATTCGCCGTTTTGGAAAGTCTAATAATAAAACCGGATCAGAGTTCACGGCGTGTATTACAAAAAAAAAAAAAAAAATCAATCCGACAACCCACCACAGTATTGGGTTCCAACTCGATTACTGACGTTCCCAATCTACCAGATAGGCCAACGCTTGGGCGGTGGCAATCGAAAACAATCATGGCAGTCTGCATGAAATTAGGACGAATCGCAATACAATAAGCGAATTCCCCTTAAGGGAATAAACTATTACCATGGATTAAAGCATACTTAATCTATATTAGGCCTATTACAGTAGTTGTAGTAGTGTAGCGGTAATACCTAAGCCAAGGACCATGTTATTTTCTTCGTTTTGAGGCCAAAAACACCCTTTCGTAGCAATAGGCAGCATCTACTTGAATGAGTTCTCAAATCGGAAAGATCGCATCTTGGAAAAGGGGTTTAAAGGGTTTCAAAAGGGTATAAAGTGGCTTTTGACATTTATTTTTTATTTTTTTTCGAATTTAACTGTTACCATTACAAAGTTTAAAAAATAATTTAGTATTTAGAATTTATAAAATTTTAATAGTTAAGTTACGGGGATGATTTATAAATATTTTCTCCATTTTATTCTTATGGGACGTAAACAAAAGCCTATATGTAGACATAGCTTGATAAAATTTGGAATAAGGGATTTACACATATTTACCCATAAGACGGCAACCCTATATATCCACCACCACTATGTTTAATGGGGAAAAGCGATCAAATACTAGAACTTGATACAGCAGAGTATGTACTTTCATAAAGATCGGCATTAACAAACAAATATTATTCTTGCGCTTACAACGCCCGCGGGACAAACCTAAATACTCAACCGTACATAACTTACATGGTAAAAATCAAGAAATCAATCAATTTCGGCATTAACCAACAAATGTTATTCGCTTAAAACACCCGCGGGACAAACCTAAATACTCAACCCTACATAATTTGTATGGTAAAACTCAAGAAATCAATCAATTCCATCGGAAATTCGCTAAGTACGCAGGTCTGCTGCATCGGGGATATTATTTGTTATGTCATAGTTAACGTTAAGGGACGATCGTCGATGGGCTGGGCGGGATATGGTTACGCAACCATATAACGGCGAGGTCATCTTTTCCACCTTAGCTTCGACTCCGGTTCTCCAGCATAAAAACGTCGTAGTCGTATACACGTGCGTGTGGACTGTCGATAAAATCTGACCTTTTCCAAATTCAAACATTGCCAGCAGTATAGCTGACACAATCATTTTAAAATAACTTGTCTGCTTTTATTAAATATTTGATGATAGGTCTACACCTCGCATTAGTTTTCCACTGTATTGTTGGCCAATAACTTCAGTCAATTCCAATATTGTTTATCACTTCAAAAGGAATTTCATACTTGAAACTTGTGGTCCTAGTTCATGATTTCAACACAACTGTCAACTGTCAAAGTTGAGAATAGGTCAGAAACTGGAATGAACAGTATAAATAATTAATAATGTAAAAATAAATACTAAAAGTCGAGGTAATTAAAGCTAAGAGGAATCAGCGAGGAAAACGTTAATTAATTATAATAACAGAAATTTTTTTGAAACTGTGTGCGAAGCTTTTATGCTCATATTTATTTTATTACAGCCCAACGGTAAAGTACCAAGGCGCGATATTTAAAACATGAAACAAATTATCCAGTGATGCAAAGAACAGTGATTGATGGAGGAGAAGATGCCCCCATAACTTATGAAAATGAGTTTTAAATAGTTACATTATGCTCGAAAGTAAAGTATTTATGAAAATTTTATAGTTTTCAACACTTTTGCATTGTTTTGAAGCATTACGTGTTTCCTTTACGTTTATTGTTTACTCCGTATTATTGATTGAGTTGGAAAGTTTTAAAGGTTACAAGACAATTTCTTACGCCTCAAAAATATGAATAAATATTGTCTTGGTTAAAAATTTGTATTCCACAGGGTGACCGACTTTTCAAAAGTTCATTGGTCACAAAATGAATTAATTGTTTGAGCCTAACATTAACCATCTGATTATTATTACAATTTATTACAAACCTATAATTACAATTTTGTCATAACCTTTAGCGTCACAATGAATGCAAACCCCAACAAAATGAATGGATTCAAATGCCTTTTGAAACGTTTTCTTTCCGATCACGTTGAATTCACGTGAACCATTATCTCCACATTGTTTTGTTTTGGAGAGTTCATAGGCCTCACAAACACAGACATCAAAATATATCTTTCTTAATGTCACAAAAGTAAAACTAACTTTTCTTTGTATTAATTGATTAGTACCAGGTTAACCGAGCCTTGCTCGATGGTTTTATTTCCCTTTTGTTATAGTGTCATGGTAATCAAGCTATTAAATCTACCAGACTCTTTACAGATAACAGCTGTTAAAAAGAAATTCTTAAAATTAATTTTCCTTATTTTTGTTTACTTTAAGTTGTTATTTCGTTACCAAAATAGCAACCCATAAGACAAATGTTAAAAATTATAATTTTAAAACTTAAATTTAGATTAAATTTGTTTTTTTCTGAGATTGAGGAAAAAAAATGTGGATTTAATGTGGATTTAATGTTATAAAAGAATTAATCCGTTTAACCAGATTTCATGGTTGTTTCTTTAACATTTATTTTAAGTGTTATCCAAACCTTTAACCAAAGTAATCCATCTTATCACAGACAATATGATTATTAAATTAACCTCTCACGTTAGTTTATTCACAACCTATATAATTAGTTAATCCAACAATCTATACGTCTACGCATTTATATCTCAGAAAACACATATTCATAATTTATGTAATGATACCACTCAAGAACAAATTAAGGCAAATTATTATTATAAATTGGTCTGCTGTAAGTTAGGAATGCATTGTATGATTTTTTATTAAGGTGTATTAGTTGGATATATAGTTAGTTGTACAAAGACATATTTTATCGGGCGCGCGACCATATGTTACCATAATCCGAGTGGGGGATTCAGCAGGGGGTTGTAAAAAGTCCGCGACGCTCCAGGGGTGGCAGCAGTGGCTGGCTAAATTATACATTTGGGGCTTAGACCTCCCGGTAAAATCTCACTTGGACATATCTGTATTCAGCTCATTTAAATGAAAAAGACCTGCTTGGCATAGGCCTACATGGATCTGTTATGACTGTTATCTTATGACTTAGTCATGGTTTAGTTTGAAAATGAGTTGTGCATAAAAACTACGCAAATTTGAATCAGTAATTTAATTTTCAAAAACATTTTACTGATGCAAAATTAATACATTTTTTAACATAGTATGCGATTCATAGTAATTATAGTAGTAAGTAGTGGTAAGTATTATATTTTCTTACAACTTAGTTTTTATCTCTATGCTATGTATAAAAATGAATTCCTATTACTTTGGTCACGGCATCACGCGTTAACGTCTAGACCGATTTCGCTAATTCTTTTTTTTTTTTTTTTTTTTTGTTGTATCAGGAGAAGGCTCCTATGAAAAAAATTAAGAAAACTATACAGGGCTCCACCCCACACGTCTTCAAAGTTACCATATTATTCTTATCGAAGCAAAATTTTTCTACTATGATTACATTTAGGAAAATTAATTATACAAAGAGCTGTTCACATTTATAGTACATTATTGAGGGGAGATCGGTAATAACAAAACTAGAGGATATCATTGACTATGTTATAGACTTGCAGCGAGTGCGAGCGTAGCGAACGAGCTCACCTGAAGGGCAAAAACTTCCTCTTGTTGGCATTGCAAAGCATACCGGATAAGCTAGTTAATTTCATAATATTTGCTCTCAATGTACCTACGATTCACGATGTTCTCAATGTTCACGATTTTAAGGGAACTATGACATGGCATATAGTGCCAACTGCAGACATTACGTCATTAGCACTGCTTATGTGTGAAATCAAACCAGAAACATCCTCAACAGATGTAACCGAAACGTTTAGCTGCATGCCGCATTCATAATGCATTCTACGATCGGGTTAAACAATATAGTAATAAACTGCTGTTGTCTTAGAGCTAAGGCTTTTTTACATCAATCGGATTTTTTTAATTTTTAGCTCCCACTTTTCACATTGAATTAAGAAATTTAGGTCGTTATTATTAACTTCTGAACTGTAGAGAGTTATTTTCCTATTCAAACCACAGAATTATAAAATTCTCAAAATATTATTTATATTGTTACTTGTTGCATTTTGGTCCTAACTAACGATATTTTTCTTTTCATAGAACTAGCATACCTTTTCATAAAACATTTACTACAACTGACTAACATTAGATGTCAAATTCAATTCGAATCTTCATTTCATACTTAGATCACAGCGGGATCCCTCTTCCTCGCGCATTTGAATGTAAATAAATTTGTAAATAAAATGTTTATAAAAAGTAAGCAGACATAAAATTCATCTTATGAATAGAACTGATGTATGACTAATTCGATTCAAACAACCAAATTGAAAACGGATAGGCGAATGAATTGGTATTGTCAACGCTCCCTGGTGTTGTTGATAGTGTTACCAGCTGTTCAGCGAGTCAACACAGCTGAACACGAGAACAGTAGAACAGAGTACCACGGACGCGAGGTTCTGTTGTTCCCGCATTAACTCGCGACGAATTAACCACACGAGCTAACGAAATTTTTACCAGAATTGAATAGGGCTTTTCTTGTTCTCTTGGATCAACGAATTTAACCAAGAATTTCCCATATTTCCTTGCGTCGATGTTGTAGTTTAAACTATTTTAGTTTAAGTTATAATTTTTGTTATCCTGAGAAACCATTCTTTCTCTAATTTTCCGGACGGTGAACTAATTTGCTCTTATCTGACATAACAGAACTTATAACTTGTGCTCCATTTTTCAGTTAATTGTTACACTCTACATATAAACCAAGAGGCTCAAGTGATACTCCTGCAACAACATTGAAATTAATTATGCCTCCCCATTCCCTTGTTTCAGACAATATATATTTTTTTTAATATTTATTGTTAAAAATATATGTTTTTTTTGTAGATTAAGATTGGATCTAGGTCCCTCATAGCTGACATATTAGTAAAAATAAATTTTATTTGTACAAAAAAATTCTTAAATGTAAGGAAAATTAAGTTATTTTCTACGGCACTGAGAAATATATTTTTTAAAACTTTTAAAATATGAGAGTCCTAATGCCGAGCTTCAAGAAAGTTGGTTGAAAAACGGCATAAGAAACAGGGAAATGTGAAATCAAGTTTTGCCCAACAACCGTATTGTTTACACTGCCGACTGCGCAAATAAGCCCCAAAGTACCACTATAGTAGCCTACTTTGGATAATTGAACAATCAGCATTGAATGAGTGAATATATGCCAATCCCTATTTGTAAATAATTTCTGTTTAATCCCTTTCTAAACAATCACACCCACCATTATTCCGTAAATGAGAGAAGCCAATGAACCGACGTCACTGGCACGCCGGCCATTACCAATGGCGAACGGTCGGCTTATATAACGGGTGCAACAGAACCCCCATTAGCCCTCTACTGCTGTCGATGACGTCATCGCTTCATTATTAACGACTTCGCCGGCCCTGCAACTGACCGAGCCATTAAACATTACCTCCGTCACTAACTTCCGCAACCGTCCTTTCTGTGATTAAATTTTCAAATGCTCTTTGTGAAAGGTTTGAAAAATTATAAGCTCCAGCGGATTAACTTTTAATTAGTGTGCAACTTGTGTTGGCTGTGAGAGGTTGCTCTTTAGAAAGGTATCTCTAAAATATTACCGAGGTGCCAAATTCCAAATTTTTTATGTGAAAAAAGTATTTTAAATTGCAAGGTAAAGACCGTCATAAATGTGATTGACCACTTGCTCGGGTAAAATACCAAAGAGTTTTTGGTCCAATTTGGCGAAATTAGCGTGTTCCCCTTTTCTGGAAGAGGAACCCGGTACTTTTTTCCATGCTAGATTTGGCTCGGCGTGACTTCCAAAACCACGAAAACAGCCATTTGATCTTTCTCGTTTAAAACAGAACTAGAGATCGCCTCCTGATCGAAATTCGATCAAAATTTCAGTTGATCTGGACCCAAGAAGCTTAAAAATTTTATAACTAAAACATCCGTTCTTTTCACAACAGCTGTCCAATGATTCATTCAATTCTCCTTTCTCCATAAGATTAACATTGGAACTTAGAAAGTCTGTGGGGCGTAGCCCTGGAGTCCAATGTGAATTAGAATGTGATTCTGCTCATCTACAGGACTATACCTTTCTAACGGTATGCTCGGATTTCTCCTACGATGTACACGAGCTGAGAAAAAAGGAGGAAATGAAACATGCTTGCGTATTAATATATAGATTAGAACCTGTGTTCACTGTATTGTGACCGCAAAATCACCTGTTACGTCAGCTGCCAGTGTAAATTGAAGGGCAAGATAGCGATGTACGAAGCCTTACCATATTACCATTCACACATAATCAGGAAAGAACATTGTATTTATATTTAATTTTTTTACGTCATTGTTTATTTTTAACGGGGTGATACATTGTAACCTACGCCTACATTAGGATAAAAAGTACTTTATGTTTCGTTCATTTGGACAAATTAATGGAAACTATGTACTTATAGTTAACCATAAGAACTAGACGCCCTTGCAGCTATTGGAGTCAAGTTTTCACAGATGAGACCGTGTGAGAAGCGTCCCACAGGGGTGATATTCCCGCATTTCTCGCTCGGAGGGCCACATTTGTATGGATCGACCCCGGGTTGCCTTCATAACGCTGCTGGCTGAGGTGAAAGTGGTGAACTTATAAGCCCAACTGTACTTCATGCATGCATGAAAAACTTATAATATATACAGACTACCAAAAAAATGTTTTACGAACTGTACAATTATTGTTTCAAAATAAAAATTTACACATAAAGACGGAAAATGTTTACCATCAGTTGAATTAATAGGTTGCTGAAATTACAAGAAACTTAAAAATCTAATACAATTTTAGAGATGATAGTTGAATACAAACATTCGTAGTTAGGTGATTATAACAGTTGATTATTGCTTACAAATCTTCAGTACTAAACAAAATTACAAAAGATACCATCCATGATGATGTAATTGATTCTAATAAGTCTGGATGCAAAACATCATTATAATCGAGGTATGTTTTAAATCTTAAATCCAACATCAACAAAGTGATTACGGTATATATTTTTTTAATACAGTACTAATTTGTAATGCATTTACAAACCTCTACAATATGTTTATATATACTTTTATAAGCTTGCTCGATAAATAGTTGCTGTTGTTATCAATTGGATTATCATTAATCATGTATTTGCCCAATTCATTAAAAAAACTATCAATCTTATGAATTACAAAATGTAGGCAATACTAAAATACAAAATATTCAGTTTTGCAAAGAGGCATTTTAAATATAACTTAATTCGACCTTTTTATATTCAAATTTTTAGTAATAATCAATTTAGTAAATTTTCACACACGCCATTTCCCTGCTTACGCCAGTTTAATTTCATTACTGAGTCGTAACAACATATTCCCGGGATCTCTAGTTCCATCGCGGCCTCCTGGAATATTCACGATCAAATGTCAATGCGACGAAAAATATTCAAAAACCTTTATGAGACCAAGTTTTCCTCCAATCAAATATTCATACTGATATCAAACCTTGTTTCGCATTTTGGTCCCAGGATTTTATAAAAATGTATTTACTACTCGTGGCTTTGCAGGGCTTAGTTAAAATTTATGCTGTTCTAGTTAAAATTTTTTATGTATTAGGCCTATATTTTATCGCCTCAATACATTATTCTTAAATAAATATAATTTTAAAACTTCAAAACGATACCCTATATACAATACAGCACGAGCACAAGTATATTGAGAAAAAATTTGATCAGTACGGTAATTTCAGGTAGGGAGAGACCACTACTTATTTTTGTTACCGTACTCACAGAGAAGTCCGTACTTAAAGTTGCATTGTGAAAATATAATATTCCACCACTAGGGACTAAAGTGAGGCTTTTCGTAAAACTTCAGGTCGAGACGCTAACTTGATCGCAAGTTTTAAAAACCGACTTTATATGAGTCCCTTGTTATGAGCTAGACCAATATTTTTCATCTTACAACTCAATTTATTTAATAGACTACTGTACTCATAAAAAAGTTTTAAATGCTTAAAACACACAATGTTTTAAATGTTTAAATATTGTTCAAAACACACAAATGACAAAATACTATGACCAAAAAGTAATGATTAAAACATTTATGATCTTTATTAAAGTTTTTCAACTTTTTTTTAAAAAGTGTTTCAAAATACTCTCCCACGTTCTTGCTAAAAACAATTTGCTGATTGTCTGCTACATGACTGAAAATAATAACATAGGCTTTTAAGAAAAAAAGTCTGTAAAAAACAGAAGTTCCCGTTTTTGCAACCCATAAAAAATAGCAACCCTTAAGATTAATGTTAAAAATTACGAAAGTTTTTCAGTTTCGAGTAATTTAGTTGGTAGGCATTTTTGATTTTGTTAGTTACTCCTTGTTACCAACACCATCTTGACCAATCAAACTGAACAGCCAAATTCGATAAGGTATCGGTTTTTGCGGTTAAACTTATTTATCACGGTTCACTGAGGGAAATGTCAGCATACTGTCAGAGGAAATCGTTGTAGATGTGGGTAAACGAAGATAAGTGATACAAGTGTGTTAGGTTGTCACTTTCATTTCCCAAACTGGAGAACCAATGACGATAAATCATTGATACTTGCCCTTACGAAAGGAAGAAAACCCTTTCGCACAGCAAAAACTTAAACGTTATGGTAAAAAATCCAAATTGAATTTTTGCATGATGACAGTGGTTAGCTACAACTTAATTTAAAAATAATGATAATTCTGGTTTCAAAATGCATGAAATCAAAATTTGCATGATTAAAAATCTGAAAAATGCCAAATTTTACAAATATTTAACAATTTACCGAGGAATAATAAAAATTAACTATGGTATGTATTTAAACAATAACCAAGATTATAAAAATTGGAAAACAATGATGAGAGTTAATGAGCTTTTCTTAACAGAACAGGCTCACCCTTAAATTAATAAGCCAATAATGGTACGGTAAATTAGCGTGTTTTAGTTTTTTATGTTCTTCTTTGGGTTTTTAACCACAACAGAGATAAACAATAAAGATTTTACAAAAAAAAAAAAATACAAACAGACAGGCAGACGGAAAACTAATTAAGATAAGTTAGGACTAAACATTGCATAAAGAATTTCGATTGCCTCAACCAAAGTGTAATCTGGTGAAGTTTGGGCCAGTAATTTTGTGACAACCTGGGTGAGTGACAATAATGCCATCAGTGACGTCACAGCTATCGTTATCATGGTTATCAGCACACTTGTTATTTCGCCCACTCTCCCCGTAAATTGCCCTTTACCGCTATTGCATTACTCATTTACGTGGTTGTTTTATGCAACTTCACCCAAAGGGTTTTTAACGGTCTAATAATTTATCGGTTTAATTGAAAAGGTTTATTAAAGCAGAATATCCAATGAAAAAAAGTTCATATATGTGGCGAAACTATTTATTTCTCCACTGAAATCCATAAAATCTTAACGAAACATGAGTGATTTTGAAAGTAAAATTCAAAACCTCATTTTCAACTTCAAAAGTGTCAAACAATTATAATGTTTATCTATTAAAAGAACTTCAAGAAGTGGTGATGCCATGGTATTCAAGGCAAAGAAAAAACTGGTAATAATGTGTAAACAATAGTAAAAAAGTTTATTATTACAGTAATATGAAATTAAACATACAACCAATAAAATATATAGGCTCTACCTATTAAAATATGTTTATTGTTTTAGACCCAAACAATGAATTGTATTTATTGAGTCAAGGATCAAGTAAAAAAAAAATATAATAATCCCATCCTATACTCTAAAACAAGCACTGTCTGTACTAGCAAAATTTTATCCCGTCCTAAGATTTATTTTTTTTTTTTAATATGAAGGTTTTGGCCACAAGGAATTGATTGGATTTGGTCCCAAGGCTAGGAAAAATCTGGTTTTCGTCTTAGAGCCCTTCAGAGTTCCCATGTTATCCTTATGAAGATTTGTTGTAGCTAAAAACTATATTTGAATCTGAAAGAACAATGTTTTTGGACTCTGGGAACCTCAAATGGAAAAAGTATCATGGTCCCGGGCTTAGGTCTTACCGTGACTGTAATAGCGTATTAGGGAAATTAGCTAAAATAATATCAAACCCGATTCAAAAAGTCCTCATTTGAAAACTTTGTGGTCTTTCTTCATCATATTAGACCTATTGAAATTAATGTTTCCTTGAGATACTTTATTTTACATTATAGAGGATTTTAAATTGAAATTGTTAGTCTCCGGAAAACCTAAAGTCATAACATACGTTAATCAGCAGTAAAATTTTCTCCAATGTAAAAATTAACTGGAAGTTTCCCTTTAACATCTGAGGGAAACTGTAAGAAAAATATAAGAGTAATGAAGTGGTAAAGTGTCACAACAGATTCTGGGAGAAGCCATCAATACCTCTAATGGCTGAGTAAGAGCGATGCACTGTCAAACGCCAAAGAAGCCTTCACTTTGTCAAACCGACAATGATGCTCGCACCATTCTGTGTAATGAGAGCTCACAACGGTACCAATGTCGACAACACCATCAATCCAAATGTAGGCTATAGTGTGTAATGGTAGTACGGTGACGGCACCAATAGTTAAGCCCACACCGGTTATGTACTTCCCAACAATACATTAATCCAAAGCATAGAGGCCCATTTCCAGTATGGTTAGAACCGGCAGAACCTATGTCATTTCTGAACTCCTTAATGACACCATCAATCCAGAATGCACTACAGCTATGGTATCACAGCCTAAAATCTATTGTTGCAATATTACCGTAAGCCTATTGAGAGCGAGGAGTGTATGTGGATTGATTCCATGCTTTAACGAAATAAATAAATAAGGCTCACCTGTCAGTATTTTAAGTGAAAAAGGCATGCAATATTTAAAATTTATCACAAAACACTTACTAGGTACGGTAGTGGGTTCATAAAAAATAGGCTACCTAATCACATTATATTAAAATGAAAAAAAAATTATATCGTCTAATATAAAATATTTTATGACAAATATTTTATTTATTTATTTATTTTATTTATTTATTTTTTTTATTGGTTTTCAAATATAACCATATCCAGAATTAAAAAGCTCCGTTGATAAAAATTAGTAGTATCATTGTTTACCAGGTCAAGTTCGGATCATCCGTGTTTCTAAAATTAAGCTTTTCCTAACCATCCACAACATGTCTATTGACCTATAAGTCCCGCCACATAAGTTGACGAATGGCCAAAAACAGCTGGGATGGGCGAGGGGGGTGGAGGGGGTACTTTCCCAAAAACATCGAGCTTACGTTACATGCTAATTTTCATGGAACAGCTGATTATCCAATCATTTTAACTGAATAGTAGTGCAAATTCATTCGTCAAGTTATGTGGCGGGGGTTATAATCAGATTAAGGCAAGTCACGTAACGTTTTAAAATCCAACAGATAAAATAGTATTTCAGTTTTCACATGGACATAAGAAAACAAGACACGCTTAAAAATTGTAACGTAACTTTTAAACTATTTTAAACTTTTAAACTCACTAGTGTACAACGTGATTTTCTGCAAACGAATAAGATCCAAGCGATGTTGCCGTATTGGCTATGCCTAGATCATAGTCATACGGATCATAGTTGCATTAATCACCTGTTATTAATAATTAAATTTCCAAGTGTAAACATTGCATGTAAACAGACAAAAAAAAGCATTTTATGTGGCAACACGGCTCTTATTTTCTATTGGGTGCGGCTCTAAGGACATTTCTCGTGGCGGGTAGTATAAGACTTTGGAGCATCTGTAAAGATGGTTTATTCAGAATGTGAACACAAGATAATTAGAGTGGTAAACAAATGATTTTATCAGACTTATGTAATGTGATTTTGTACTACAGCACTAAGCGAGCATCAATACAGTGAAGAAACAACTTTATTACAACATAAAGCACATATGAAGGTCTACCCTATTATACAAAAAACATAGTTCAGCCATTATTTAAAAAAAACTAGAGATCGCCAACTTGTTGAAAATTTACAAAAGTTACAGTTGATCTAGACCGTCTCACCCAAGTTAGTTTAAAAATATTTAATGACAACTGAAACATGTATTATTCCTGATTTGTTATCACAACAGCTGTCTAATGATTCAATCGATTATCCCCTTCTTCCATAAGATTAACATTGAAACTTTAAAACCCTAAAAGGCAGCCAATTCTCATCAATTTTTGACAGGAACATCATAAGACCAAGCCCTATCCAACGACACCAAAAACTTGATAAATATCAGTTGAAAATTGTGGAAGGATCCAATTACAAAAAAAAACCTAATTAGCATATTAAATAAGTAGGTACAGATATGACAACATATTTATACAAAAATAAAAACAGGCTCTACTATTTATATACCATTTACAATTATTGATAACAATTATGTAATCTTTAGGTTCTGACACAAGAAAAAAATCACAGTAAATTAAGGAAGCTCTTTACAAGCAATCGGCAGCACTCTTCATCAACAATTGGGGGCCGTTCATGTTTGCCAATCAAAGGTGTTCATCACCACTAAAGCGTGATTTTTTACCAAAAAAAAAAAAAAAAAAAAAAAAATTGGGGCTCAATTTAATGCCAATCCGTAGTGCTCTTCGCTGCCAGTTGAGGGTGTTTGTCTCTGTCGCAGAAGCACCTCCATGGGCCACAGAGCCCTAGGCGGTCACATGTTGTTCACTTAAATGGTAGATTCTGCCCTAAATGTACCCTGGGAGGAAAAAGTGCAAACATGCTATGGGACTGAAGCCTCACTCGTACGTGTAAGTAGGATTTTATACTTTTAAAAAGTTACCATCTTAAACTATTTTTTATAGGGATGAGTTAGTTGAAGAAGATATACAATATAGTCATGCCCATGTTAGTGTTCCCCTAAATAGAGTTTAGATAGGATTACCTTTTTCCCTATAGTCCTGTGATGTGCATACCACATTCCGGAAACCTCCGTATGGGACTATTAATAGTTTAACTTAGGCCTACATAACTTAAATAAGACTTAGCCTATACATTTTGTGTCAAATTTTGAGGTTTTCGTGATTTCTAAAACATTGCCGGTTTTTCTGATTTTCCAGCATTTTTCTGTAGAAAACAACTAATAGTTATAATATTCGAATCAGGAAGTGATTTCCGACAGTTTAATTACGGTAAATAAATTTAAAATTCATGAGGTTGCATTAAACTGCAGAATTACAAGTAGGCTACGCTTAAAGTTAATACTTAATACAGAAATAAAGTTAATAAATAATAAATAATAATAATAAAATAAAAATAATAATAATAATAAAGTTAATACAGAATTAAAATGTCAAACAGCATGAAAAGGTTTGATCATCAAAACTAAGATATAATGGAAAGACTTTATTGAGGTTATGATGAAGTTGTAGGCTAATGTAGGCAAGCCACTCGTTCCTCACTTAACCCTAGAACGGCCAAACGACTTTTATAGTCGTTTGGTTACGGTAAGATGGTGGCCAAACAACTTTTAAAGTCGTTTGCTACAACCTTTTTTCAAACCAATATTTTTTAATATTACAAAGCAGTAATCACATTAAAAGTTATACAATTGTAAAGATAATTGGATAAGCTACAATTTTCATATATAACATACTCATTTGCGTCGATAATGACGGTGGGAATACCAAATAAACATTACACATTTTTTAACTTCGCGCTCGGCGGCATTGCCAATCAAGAAACGAAGGCAAAAATAGCCATTTTTGAAATTCTGTGGAAGTTTCACTTTTCATGCTAGAGAATAGCGGTTGGCAGCACCGAATTTATTGATTCTTTCTGTATATTTCGTCTGTTGAATGATTGAGTCGAGCGCCAATAGTTTATCAGCTGTGATTTGTTTACAAAACCTCTGCAAACAAACATAGTAAGATTTTTCTGTAGGGCCAAAAAGCTTTTTTAGTCGTTTGGGAAAATTTATTTTACTCGGCTTGTATTTTGATCTGCAAAATGAAATAAATATATATAAATAAAGAGGAAGAAATCCTTTATCGAACCAAGCATAATTATTGAGAATCTAGCGTACCGATATTTTGGTTTTTGCAGTTGGTCAAACTGATGGAATTTCCTCAAGTCTGTTGCCTCGTCGGAACACCTGTTGTGCCAAGTTGTGTGTCTCCGTGTCTCGGATGTTTTGTTTTGTGCTGTGCTCTGCAGCTGTGTTTGTTTACTTACTTTTTTTAATTGGTTTTATTCTTATTGAGTATAGGAGACATGTTTTTAGTAATTAATATTTTAATATTTATAAAATTGTCTTTTGTTTGATAGGCTCAATAAAATTTTGTATAAAGTATCGTCTTATTACTATGGTTACCTGCCATAAAAATGTTATTATTATTGAATGTTTTATTTTGTTCTCATTTGATAAGAAAAAAAGCTAAAGTAATCTATAAAATCAAGAAGGTATAAGTCCTTTGATAAAAATCTTGTTTATGGTATCAAAACCCAACATAGCGCTAAATAAAAAACTTGCTCTCTTTTTGCCTTTTACCACTTCAAGAACTTTTAAGCTATTTTCCACCTAATAAATTATACATTTTCTGTTTTTGTATAAAATGTCAAACAATTTGTATATCTTGGAATTTTTATACAGCTAATATTTTGTTTTTTACAAGCTTTTGAAGTTGTATATTTTTTGGCGATTTTCAGTAGGTAAGAAATGTTTTTAATTTTTGAACTGAAATATTATATATTTTGTTTAATGAAACAAGTAAATTTTCTTATGGTTTTGTTACTTAATTACTACTCTAACACAATAGACGTGTTTATTTTATATTATTGGCCTTTTTCTATATGTAGGCCTAAAACAATTATAAGTATGTGAAAAATAAAAAAATGGAATATTTTACATTTGACCTAATAACTCAATAAGTTTTTTGGTAGTGTCTAATATTTTTATGTTTTTATGTAGGGAAATAAATTTAGAATATATTTTATATATTGAATTTTGGAATAATTTCGTTTACATATTTTTTATAAGGTTTTACTTTTGAAATTTAGTTTTTGAAATGTTTTTGTTTCTTGTTTTTATTTGCGCAAACCATATTTATTTTTACAAAATATAAGTTTTGTTTATATATTGAGATTCTGTAGAATATCCCGAATCCAATGGTATATAATACAATATATTTTGGTAAAGAAAAATGTATTTCATAACAGTTAAGATAAAATGCTGCCCAAGGGGCCAAAACTGCCTGGCCCTACAGAAACACTCTATATGGCCGTTCTAGGGTTAAGTTACAGGATAACCTTTAATTAATATTGATCATCTTAAGCATGTTAGCTTTATGACCACTTAAGTTGAATCGATAAGAAATAGTAAAATGTTTACTTACTGTGTAAGTAAGTAGGCCTACTAGTACAAGAATGGTTGCCACTGCTCAATTTAATTTGGTAATAAGTAATTCACTTTGAGAAATTGATAACTTAAATTTTTTCAAATATAAGTTCTTTCACTTAAAACCCACACAGAATAACTGAGAGTGAGGATCACTGCAGTATAACATAGATTAAAAGCAACTGTACCAACACTAATAACAGTAATAAATAACCAAAACCAATGTCTAATAAATTAAAAATAAGCCAATTAATTACAATTCAATAATCCAATAGCAATAAGTTAACTTGATCTTCGCGGCAAACTAAACCGAAAAAAACAACCAGGCAGCTAAAGTACAGCTGCCAATCACATTTCATCAAATAACCCTCGGTCCTTGCCAAAATACCCTCAAATACCCTAAAAAATACCAAAATACCAGAAAATCGCTAAATTTACCCACAATCCTATATTTTAGATACTGTGGTTGTTAGTACATACACAGTGGTGATTAATATAAGTACTGTATATCAGCTGTTTAATAGGTATTAGGCCGGTATTACACTATCATAGTTCTATGACATATATATCTAAAACCATATATTTGATATATGTCATTAACATTTGATTATAGGTGAAAGTAGTGGAAAAAGGGGGCTGCTGGCTCACTTCAAGGTCACCTGAGGGATGACGTCATCGAGGTCAATGACCTCACCGATGACGTCATCGATGACGTCATCGATGACGCAATCGATGACGTCATCACTAATGACGTCATTTCGATGACGTCACACCCATGACGTCACAGAAATGACGTGCTGATGACGTCATCACCCCTTACGTCATCAAAATGACGTCACCGACGCCACTGAGGTCAAGGTCACGCCGAAACTTAAAATTTTTTGGCACTTTTGCCGTTTCTCGCACTACGCTCCGAGTTTCAGTCAGAGTCCCCGTGACCTTGACCACTTGGAGCGAATTTTCGACGAGAAACGGCAAAAGTGCCAAGTTAAACCCGAGTTTCTGACATGACTCTGCCTAAATGGGCAATCGGTAATCCCTCAGGTGACCTTGAACTAGCACAACACCCCCAATTTCATATTACTGTGACCTTAAAAACTTAACAACGGAGCGCCGACACCGATGCGCACCCCACGACAGCCACCGAGTGACTGACTGTCAGGCTCTGTGTATGCTAGGTATATTGGCTTGAGAGACTAAGACTCTAAACTGTCAGGAATGGGAGTAACTAACTGAATTTTGCAAGGAAAAGTCATTTTATCCAATATTTTAAACAAATCCTCATCAGTAAAACTGACATTAGTCTGTTTTGTATAAAACTTAGGGTGTCCGCGCAACAGTTTGCGCCACTTAGCTAAAGTTGAAACTCTCTTAACTTTCAGTGGTGGACAGTGAGCAACTAATAAAGTCTTAACACGGCTAAGTTTCTTACCTAAAGCGTCCCGCGACATGGCTTCCCCTCACAAAAGTCCGCACAATACTGAGAGACTGCTTGTAGCGCATGAGTCAAGGGAAAAGAGGTGGGGGAAACAGCAGGAGTGGGGGAAGGTCACAGTGGCGGGGGAAGGTGAGGTGGTACGCTGGAGTTTCGCATTACTTCACCATGAGCTGTCCTACAGTCAACACACTGTTCTCTTGGCCCGAGTTGGCACTAGAAGAAACATTTCTGTACAGCTTAGGCTGTGAGAGCCGAGGAAGCAAAGTCAAAGTGGAAATTGTGTTAAACTCCAAGATGAAGAGTCTCCTAAATAAACTAATTGTATCCTTGCAATCTCCTATAACTTTAGAGAAATACCACTTTATTAAGCGACACCTTATACTTTGGCAAAACGAAGCAGAAATGGAAAAGATTACAGTAAAATTAATTTAACTTAAAACTTGGACTGGACACTCATGGCGATACCACGTGGCGTGCAAACGCCACCCTAAACATTACAAGTTAGGTTATTGAGCACCTCTGGTATGATAACCGATGTGCTAGAGTTAAAGTGTGATGACCTTGAGTCAAAACACTGAAACACTACAAGTCGATATCGTCCCAGAGTCAAAGTGTAGTGACCTACATTCAGAACTTGTAAAATTACTTACATATAGAGAGCTAGAGAACAGCGAGACGCACCGCATGGAAGCCGGAGACATACTGGCGAAGCGGTGTTGTGCAGCCTAGGGACCCAGTTGTGGTGGGGGTATAGCCAACACTTAGAGTACAAGTGTTGTGGGTGACCTTGACCCACTTAACTTACCTGACCCCCCCCCCCCACCCCCACCCCCACCCCCACCCCCACCCCCACCCCCACCCCCACCCCCACCCCCTCCCCCCCCCCCGACAAAAAGTGCGAACCCCCCCCCCCCCCGACAAAAAGTGCGAACCCCCCCCCCCGACAAAAAGTGCGAACCCCCCCCCCCCCGACAAAAAGTGCGAACCCCCCCCCCCCCGACAAAAAGTGCGAACCCCCCCCCCCCCCGACAAAAAGTGCGAACCCCCCCCCCCGACAAAAAGTGCGAACCCCCCCCCCCCGACAAAAAGTGCGAACCCCCCCCCCCCGACAAAAAGTGCGAACCCCCCCCCCCCCCCCGACAAAAAGTGCGAACCCCCCCCCCCACCCCCACCCCCACCCCCACCCCCACCCCCACCCCCTCCCCCACCCCTGATATCCTGGGCGTGGCAGCCCCGGCGGGGATATAAGGGGGTCCAGCCAGAGCCGGCTCGCAGTCCGCTCCCGCGCGTTGAACGTGAACGACCGGGACGGACCGCCATAGGCATCACTAAACATTGAATGGCGCCTTCAGTGTTTAGCGAAGTCTACTCTAACTTTAAGACTTGTATTAGTTGTAAGATATTGCGCTTGCGTTTGGGTATTGGGAATTGTTTTATATGAGAGTGTTTTACTTGTACCCTATGTCTCCTGTGTCTTTTATCCTTTGTGTCTTGTTTGTTATATGTGTTTAATGTGTATGTGCTTGTTCCAGCATTGACTACGTTGAGCTCAATTGTGTGTTGTAAGTGTGTTATATGTTTCTAAAGTGTATACGCTTGTTTTAGCAATCCCCCCTTGAGCTTTTTCAATGCTCAAAGTAAATTGTAAAGTCAGGGAACGGGAGTAGGCCCCCGTGTAAAAGCATTTTATACCAACGTTAGCATGAGTCCTCTCAGGCATGCAATATTGCGGCTGGGTTTGGGACTCGGTCCGTTTGTATGCTGACATGCAGACCACAGCTGTGGCCAATTTGCGGTGGCCTCTGCACTCGGACCGAGGGCGTAAGCCACTAGGGCTGTCCTCAACCTCTTGTTTCCCTTCTGGAAACTCAAAATTATGTAAATGAATCTTTGTTAGCTATTTGTGTTTTTAGTCCCCAAGGCCCCCGAACATTCGTGGTTCGCCATGGATGTACGGGGGCCGAAATTTTTTTAATGTCCGTGTGGCCTTGACCCACAAAGATTTATAAAAATTTACTGCATTGATAAAGTTAAATAGTAAAGGTAGGGTACGGGAGTAGACCCCCGTGTAAAACAATTTTAAACCAATTTTAGCATGGGTCCTCTCAGGCATGCAATATTGCGGCTGGGTTTGGGACTCGGTCCGTTTGTATGCTGACATGCAGACCACAGCTGTGGCCAATTTGCGGTGGCCTCTGCACTCGGACCGAGGGCGTAAGCCACTAGGGCTGTCCTCAACCTCTCTCAAAATTAAGTAAATGTTTTGTTAGCTATTGAAAAGACAATGCAGTAAATGTTTACAAGTCTTGCGTGGCGAAGGGAACACGACATTGGATGTTGCCTTGTTGTCATAGTTGGGTCTTTTTGGAGGCTACAGCGATGACAACCCAAGTGCCCCACACCCCCATCGGGGTGTGGGGCTTAATTTTTTAAAGTTCTTCCGTGACCTTGACCTAAATATATAAAAGTCTTCAAAATTCTTTAACAGTCAGGTCTTATTAACAAGGTAAATATATTAAGCTCTTTTAAAAAAATGTACAAGTCAAGTAACACAAGGTTTGACTCGTCTATAAGTGTGTCTTTTTTGGAGGCTTCAGCGATGTTAACATAAACGCCTTAAGTGAGGCTTATTGTTTTAAATTGACCCCCCCCCCCCTCAAACTTTTTTTGAGAAAAAATTTTTACCTTGACCAAAAAGTTTTTTGCTCCGGACGAGAAGTGCCCAAACAAAAAAAAATTTGTACAAAGTAGTGGATTTAGACCAAAGATCATTGGTTTATCAAACCTGTTGAAGAATAAATTGAAAATGGGTGTTTAAAAGCCAAATCTACTACATGATTGATAAACTGGATGTATATGACGTCACCTTCCCCCACCCTTCAACCTCGGGTATAAAGGGACCCGGTTGAGCGCGCTGCTCATTATTGCGTGGACATTCACCGAGTGCACACTCAAAGCCAAACTGTAAAAAAAAATGGCTCTTTGCGATATTTGTGGTGAGTTTTTCCAAGATGAAGATATCTTTGTTTTACACCGAGAATTGCATCATGAAGAGAACAGAAAAGAAGAGATTGTTGTAAGTGAAGAAGACTTGGATGCGTTTGATCGGTTATTGGAAAACTACCAGAAGCAGATGGACGACTGCGATAGCTATCTACAGTTACACCGAGAATTGCATCGTGAAGAGGACAGAAAAGAAGAGATTGTAGTAAGTGAAGAAGACTTGGATGCGATTGATCGGTTTTTGGAAAAACCCCAGAAGCAGGAGGACTGGGCTAGCTATTTACAGTTAATGCAAAGAAGAAGACCAAGTGTTATTCAATTTGCCGGAGCTGGACCATCTACAGCTGGAGGATTTATTGAAAAGGAAATGGAAGAAAAAAAAGTGGAAGATGTAAAACAACTGCGTACCCAAGAAGAGGATATGGAAGAAGAGGATACAGAAGAAGTGGAAGATATAAGACAACTGCGCACCACAGCCTTGCCAGGACCAGTTGTAACTCATTTCAAAATTAATAATGTGCAATTGGAATTGGAAAACTTTATAACCCAAGCTAAAAATTTAGTTGTAAAAACATTGATGGAAGAATTGGCAAGATTGAACTTTATTAAATTTGGATTGGTGTTGGAGGCTATGTTTACTAATACCGATGGTGAAAACTCACCAAGAGCATTCATTGCTAAAAACCGAACCCTTACAACCACATCTGATATCAATGAAATTCTAGAAGAATGTTTGAATGAACTGCTAATGAAACTCCAAGAACATGAAGGAAGAGGATCTGGCTGGACGCTATCATCGATCGAAGGTATGGATGTGAGGGTTCACAAGCATGGATATGGTATGAGGGGTAGCAGCTTTATCCCTCTACCAAAGAAAATTAAAGACACCAACTCTTGCAGAAATGTTACAAACGGGGATAATGAATGTTTTAAGTATGCGATGCTAACTAAGTATGTAAAACATAATCCTTGTAGAGTTGGTAGGGAATATTATGAAAACGAACACCGCTACAACTTCCGAGGAATGTCGTATCCTGTGAGTCTTAATCAAATTGCAAAATTTGAGAAACAAAATCCAGGTGTTTCTGTTAACGTGTTCGGCTTAGATGATTCGAACAATGTGTATCCACTACGAGTTGGAAAAGTGAAGCAAAGAAACCATACTGATTTATTATTGATAACTAAAGGTGAAATTTCACATTATGTGTGGATAAAAGATTTTGAAGCTTTGGTTGCACGACAATTAACCAAAAAGAAGATTAGAGTGACAGTGTGTAAGAGATGCTTTTGTTTTACAAATAAAGATTTAAAACATGGAGGATCGGACTGGTTGAAGGAACACCAAAGACTTTGTAATGACAACTATGAAGTGAAGATTAGTCTGCCGCCACCATCTCGAGCGTTCATCAAATTCAACAAAACAGTTCACCAATATCGGATTCCAGTAGCTGTCTACGCAGATTTCGAATCCACGTTAGTACCACAGGAGCTTCCGGATGGTGAGGTGACTAGAAGAACCAAATATCAATTGCATCAACCTAACAGTTTTTGCTTATTGGTGAAATCAACTTTGCCTGAAGAACAGTTGCAAGACTATGGTTTAACATCCACTCCGATACTCTACCGTGGGGAAGAAGCCGCTAAGCATTTCGTAGACCAGTTGTATGACATTGCTGAAAAGGTGCAACGCTTATACGGTAATGTTTTACCTATGGAACCTTTGAATCAAAATCAACAAGAAGAATACAATTTGGCAACAAGATGTTATTTATGCAAGAAGAGCTTCAGTGAAGAAAATCAAAAAGTAAGAGATCACGATCACCTGACAGGGTTATACAGAGGAGCTGCTTGTAATTCATGCAATATAAATTACAAACTGCCAAACTTTATCCCTGTCGTGATACACAATCTTAGCGGCTATGACTCCCACTTCATTATCCCAGAGTTAGGACGGGATGATGGAAGAATCGAAGTATTAGCTGAAACATTGGAGAAGTACATCAGTTTCTCAAAAACAGTAGGTAAAATTAAACTTCGCTTCGTAGACTCTTATAGATTTATGTCAACTAGTTTAGCCAAATTGTCTGAGAACCTAAGAAGAGAAGATCTAAAAGAAACCAGCAAAATTGTACATGAAGATAAATTGGACTTAGTAATGCGTAAAGGAGTGTTCCCCTATGATTACATAACTTCTGCAGAAAAATTTGAAGAAACCAGTCTGCCACCGATTGAAGCCTTCAATAGCAAGTTAAATGAAAGTGCAATCACCGTTGAAGACTACAATCATGCTTGTAATGTTTGGAACCAACTAAACATTCAAACCTTAGGGGAATATTCCGACTTTTACATAAAATTGGACGTAACTCTGCTGTGCGATGTGATGGAAGAATTTCGAAACACCTGCTTCTCCGCCTATGGACTGGACCCTCTACACTCGTACACATCTCCAGGATTAGCATGGCAAGCTATGCTAAAGTCAACCAACTGTCGATTGGAACTTCTAACAGATATTGATATGGTGCTCATGATAGAATCTGGTGTACGGGGCGGTTTGACACAAGCTGTAACACGTCATGTCAAAGCTAACAACAAGTACATCCCAGGCTTCGACGAGAGACAACCATCGGTCTACCTTGGCTACTTTGACGCAAACAACCTTTATGGTTGGGCAATGTCAAATCCGCTTCCCTACGCTGACTTCAAATGGATCGACCCGGCCACCATCGGTGACATCTCACAGATTCCAAAGAATGGTCCAAAAGGCTATATTTTGGACTGTGATTTCGAATATCCGGAGCACCTTCATGACCATCACTACGACTTGCCTCTCCTAGCCAAGACTGAAGTTTCACCGACAGGAAGATGGCCAAAATTGATGATGACGTTGGAGAATAAAGATCGGTATGTGGCTCACTACTGGGTAGTTCAACAAGCTCTTGAATTGGGTCTATGTGTAGTGAGAATTCATAGAGCAATTGAATTCACCCAGTCTTGTTGGTTGAAACCATATATTGATTCCAACACTACAAGAAGAGCTGCAGCGACAACGGCATTTGAAAAGGACTTCTATAAATTAATGAACAACGCCATCTTTGGGAAGACCTTGGAGAACAAAAGAAAACACAAAAATGTAAAATTAGTGAGTGATCCTAGGAAATTGGAAAAATTAGTGCAAAAACCAAATTTCGGAACATCCATGATTATAAACGAAAATCTAGTCGCTGTCAGTATGAAGAAAACAACAATAGTCATGGACCGTCCGTTATACATAGGTATGTCGATTTTGGACATAAGTAAAACCCTGATGTATGATTTCCATTATAACAAAATGGTTAAACACTACGGAAGGGAAAACATTGGAGTCGCATACATGGATACGGACGCGTTTATCTACTGGATAAAGACTTTGGACATGTATGAAGACCTAAGGAGTTTCCCATACAAAGACGATTTTGACTTCTCTGACTATCCGAAGAACCATCCAAATTACAATGAAAAGAATAAAAAAGTAATCGGAAAATTTAAAGATGAAGCAAATGGAATGCCTTTAGAAGAAATAGTGGCACTGATGGCAAAATTGTATTCATTTAAAATGTACAACGAGAACAACACACCGACAGTCAAGAAAGCAAAAGGAGTTAAAACATCGTACTTGAAGAAACATGTGACGTTTGACCATTACAAGACCTGCTTGTTTGAAGATTCTACAATGTCTGCAACGTTCAACACTATCAGAAGCTTTAAACATGAGGTCTACAGTGTCACTGAAGTTAAAAGAGCACTATCAGCTCGAGATGATAAAAGGCATATTATGCCGGATAAAATTCACACTCTTCCTTTTGGCCACTACTCTCTAAACCCTATCGACTAGTAACCTATTCTTCGTCCTTCTACAACTTCGACCTTATTCCTTTCTCCTTCCGTAAAAAAATGGGGAACACGGCAAGTCAAACGCCGTGTTCCCCATTTTTTTACACAAGTTTGGATGACCTTGACCTATATAAATGATGTGAATATTTAAGACAACATTCATTGTGATTATACATGTGATACATGAAACATTCAAACCTGCAATATGAAGAACTTGAAGCAAGAAATTGTCAACGAACTTCATAAACCTGCAAGAAGAAAGTTTCCACGAAGAAATACAGTGATAAAAGGAATAAATGATTTATATCAAGCGGATTTAATCGAAATGATTCCTTATAGTAAACAAAATAGAGGATTTAAATACATATTGACTATTATTAATTGTTTTTCAAAAATGGCAGATGCTTTACCACTAAAAGATAAAAGTGGCAAAAGTGTTACAAAAGCAATGGAAACAGCTATACAAAGAGACAAACATACTATAAAACATTTACAAACTGATGATGGAAAAGAATATTTTAATAAGGAATTTGCAAATTTAATGAAAAAACACAACATTAACCATTACTCAACCAATTCAGAGGTAAAAGCATCAATAATTGAAAGATTCAACAGAACTTTAAAAGGTGCGATGTATAAGATGTTTTCTAACAGAGGATCGCACGTATGGATTGATATGTTACCAAAACTTATAAGCGATTACAATAACAAGTTTCATAGAACTATCGGTATGAAACCAAGCCAGGTGACTAATAAAAATGAAAAACTTGTATTAAAACGTATAAAACTGAATACTAAACCAAGAGTTGAAAAACTAAAGCCTAAAAGGTTTAATGTTGGTGATAAAGTGCGAATAAGCAAATACAAAGGTGTATTCAGTAAAAGATATCTTCCAAACTGGACAAATGAGGTATTTACCGTATTTAAGGTGCAACCTACAGTACCAGAAACTTACATTTTAAAAGATAATAAAGGACAATTGCTTGAAGGAGGTTTTTATGGACATGAAATGTTAAAATCAACAGTAGGTGATGTATATCTAGTAGAAAAGGTGTTGCAACGCAAAAAAGATAAGGTTAAAGTACGATGGTTAGGATTTAATAAAACGGAAGATTCTTGGATACCTAAAAAGGATCTAATATAATGATAGAGCATCATTTTGGGTTGAACCATTACAAAGGATGGAGATAATACCGCAAAAAGACAATTTTACTATTAATAATATAGATGAACTCACAGTGGATGGTTCTCAATTCAATACTGGGAAACACGGTGTTTTGTTACCAAACACGGTGCGTTGTCTGGTTACCGGTCCTTCCAATTGTGGAAAAACAAATGTAGTATTCAATTTGATTACAAACCCTAAAGGCTTACGTTTTAATAATTTATATGTATTTTCAAAGTCACTACAACAACCAAAATATCAGTTATTGGAACAAATACTCAATAATGTGCCTGAAGTTAAATATTTTAAATTCAACGCGAGCGAGAGTGTCATGCAACCGCAAGAGGCTAAACCATTCTCAGTATTCATATTTGACGACGTATCTTGTGAAAATCAAAATACAATAAGAAATTACTTCGCCATGGGTCGACATAACAACATAGATAGCATTTATATTGGTCAAACTTACAGCAAAATACCGAAACAGCTCATTAGAGACAATGCAAACATGTTAATTGTATTTAAACAGGATGAAACCAACCTAAAACACATATATTATGACCATGTAAGTGCGGATATGCCATTTGAACGATTTAAAGAGTTGTGTGGAAAGGCTTGGGCTGAAAAATATGGGTTTTTAACAATTATGAAGGAACAACCGCTAAACAATGGTCGATACAGGATAGGATTTGATAAATTTATACTAATACACTGATCATGATGTAAAACATTCATTGTTGTACAACACGTCTTGCTACAAACATGGTTAACCAAGAAAAGTTAATAAAGGAAATAAAATCACTTAGTGATTCTATTCGAGATAAAAACAGAGCATTAAAATTAGGTATTAGCGAAAGGGAGAAATTTCTTGAATCTACTTTTAAACCTATTACTGAACCCTTGAAACAATTAAACAAAAAATTTGCTAAACCCGTTTTGGAAGGAGATGCAATTGCACCTATTACAAAGTTTGAAAGAGAAAATGTAAAATCAGAAGATTTTAGTGATGAAGACCTGGAATCCTCTACATATAGTGGTTTTACCGGCGGAGAAACTGAAAGAGAGCTAGAATCACCAGACTATAGTGGTATAAGAGAATTATATGAAGTAAAAGCTAAAAGAGGACATGAAGATGTATCAACTGCTAGTGAAGAGGAAAAAGAAGAAGAAGCAAGGGAAGGTCCGTCAAACATAAGCTTGTTGGGTGAAAACATTCATAACAAAGGACCTTTAGGAAGGAAATACATGATAAAAATGTTAGCTGGAATAAATCCTAATAAAAACTACCATAGTTATGGAGTAAGATTAACAGAAGAAGGTTTAATGGTTGGTAATAGCCCGGTAAACATTGATGAAAATGATAATATTATTGTTGGTAATCAAAGATATAAGGGCACAAGAGGATTATTTGAATTATTATTTGAAAAAAAGCCTTTAGAATTGTTAGTTAAAGAAGAAGACATGGAAGCATATAAACAGATTTTGGAACACACCAATGCATACAGGAGAAAATATTTAGCTGACCAACCAGTTTTTAGATCTAGGTCTTTAAAATATAGAGTATTTGTATCCAAGTTAATACCAACAACGAGAAGACAACCAATGCCGATAATGCCAAGAAAACCTGTAAAACGAAGGTTTGTGTCATCCACTTTGGATATAAGTGCTCCAGAACCAAGAAAAAGAAACAAATCTGTTACAGGTACAGGTTTAATGAAGAAACTATATAACACAAATGTGATTTATTACAATAATATCAATAAATTGGTGGATAGAATGAAACTAATACATGAAGCTAAAGAAGCGGGTCATACTGGATTGGAAAACGAATGGGTGGCTTTAGTGGATGAACTCCGAAACCGTGGGGTAATCTCATAAAAAATGCGTTACTCACTAGATTACTATTCAGTTGCACCATGAGTGTCGACAAGTTCGGACGTTACTCCTCGGATGGGTTATATTACGCAAATAATTTAAAAAGAGGAGCTGGTTTACCACAAACACCTGATGGGGATTATGATATAACTAATAAAAGGTTAAAAAACATAAAAGATCCCACAGATGAAAACGATGCAATAAATTTAAAAGTATTAAAAGAAAAGATATCACCAACATTAAGACTACAGAAAAACACATATGACGCAGGTAATCATAGAATTGTCAATGTTGGTAAGCCAAATCAAAACGCTGATGCAATAAACAAAGGTTATTTATCATCAGAATTAAAAAATACGTTAAAATTCAATGGAAAAACGTATACTGCTGAAAATAAACGTATATCCAACGTAGATGACCCTAAAGATGCAAAAGACAGCGTAAATAGACGCTATTTACATTCATTAATACCTGAAAAGACAAAAGATGGTTTTTCTTTTTATAAATTTGTTATTAACGATATAGGTTATCCGAAAAATGAAAATGATGCTGTAAATTTAAAATATATAAAAGATCATTGTATTACACGTGATGTAGGAGTTATTGATTGTCTAGGTAATTGTTTAGCGAATGTTAAAGATGGTTCGGCACCATCAGATGGTGCAACAGTGGGTCAAATGAAGGAAACTTTAAAGCAAGAAACATCTGGATTTGTAAAACAGGATCAAGTAGTATCACGGTCGGGTGATGTGTTTGTACAAGGAAATGAAAAGTTTATTTTACTTGAACAAAAAAATAATGTTTGGGATTGCAAAGACATGAAATTATCAAATGCGCATTTAGCTACAGATGCTCATGATGTTCCGATTTTATCACAAGTTTTACATACTAATCCAAACAATTATCATAGAAGTTGGTTGGGTACAAATAGAAGAATAATTGACATATTTCCAGGTATCGATGATTACGATTGTGTTGTAGTAAAACAATCTTTAATATTAGACAAACCAAAAGGTAGTACTTTCAATGCGAAAAATAAGAAAATAGGTAATTTGGCACAAGGAACAGATCCAAAGGATGCTGCAACTGTAGGACAAACATTACAATATGATAGTGCAAATCAAGAGTTTATTTATAATACCAAAAGATTTAAATTAATGGATGTAAATGATTATCAAAATATATTAATTGCAGATCCAAATTCATTTAGCGGATTTAGAAAATTGTCTGGTGAGGAATTTATTCATAAAAATCATGTATTTAGAAATGAAGCAGACAGATCATTAATTAGTGCAGATTTAAAATATTTTAAATGTCCCGGGAATGATGCAAATGTAACTGATGAAGACTAAGAATTTGTATAAAAACTGATATGGGTTAGAAATCGGGACTAATATTATAAAAATGGGTTACACTCTAGAATGTTATTCAGTTGCACCATGAGTGTTGACAAGTTCGGACGGTATTCATCGGATGGATTATATTACTTTAATACTTTAAAAAGAGGTGTTGGATTACCACAAACACCTGATGGAGATTATGATATTAGTAATAAACGGTTAAAAAACATTAATGATCCCACAGATGAAAATGATGCAATAAATTTAAAAGTATTAAAAAAAGAGATAGTACCAACACTGAAATTAGATAAAAACACATATAACGCGGGTAATCATAGAATTTCCAACGTTGGTAAGCCAAATCAAAACGCTGATGCAATAAACAGAGGTTATTTATCATCGGAATTAAAGAATACGTTAAAATTTAATGGAAAAACGTATAATGCTGAAAATCGGCGTATATCCAACGTAGCAGACCCTGTAGATGAAAAAGACAGCATAAATAGACGCTATTTACATTCTATAATACCTGAAAAGACAAAAGATGGGTTTTCTTTTTATAAATTTGTTATTAACGATATAGGTTATCCAAAAAATGAAAATGATGCTGTAAATTTAAAATACATCAAAGATCATTGTATTACACGTGATGTAGGAGTTATTGACTGTCTTGGTAATTGTTTAGCGAATGTAAAAGATGGTTTTGCACCATCAGATGGTGCAACGGTGGGTCAAATGAAGGAAACTTTAAAACAAGAAACCTCCGGTTTTGTGAAACAAAACCAAGTAGTAACACGTCAAGGAGATGTATTTGTACAAGGAAATAAAAAGTTTACTTTACTTGAAGAAAACAATTATGTTTGGGATGGTAAAGGAAAGTTATTGACAAATTTAGGTATTGGTGAAAAGCCTGGTGATGCTGTTACTTATGAACAGATAATACAATTAGAGCCAACTGGAAAAAAATGGTGGAATTGTGATAACAAACGATTAACAAATGTTGCAGACCCTGATTATGCCGATAACGCTGTAACTGTTAATTTTCTTGTTAAAGTAATAGGTAATTTATTATTTGATATGCATAATTATATTGTAGCAGGACAACATAAACCTATTGACGAAAAAATGAGAAATACATGGATTAAACAAGAAATTCTTTATAAATATTTTTTTAATCATAACACACAAAAGTTTAGATCATCAGATTGGGGTACTTTTGATATTTAACTAAATAACACCATATATTACATCATTTATGTGCAACCTGTCATAGAGGTAACACATGGGTTACGCTTTTCAAATATAAAAGACAATCATGGCGTTTCATTACACCAGTCCATATCGAGACACTATACGGAAAGGAGGCGGTATCACGTCCACAGCGGTTTCTCTGTTAAGTAAAGCTTTAAATCGTATTCCAGTAGGATCTATCGTAAACAGAGCAATAGACGCTTTACCATACGAATTTCACATACCGGGAGGTTATCAGTATTGCGGACCAGGAACTAAATTAAAAAAACGACTGGAAAGAGGTGATCCAGGCATAAATAAGTTAGATCAGGCTTGTAAAGAACACGATATCGCATATTCCACGTTTACCGATTCAAAAAATAGGTCAATCGCTGATAAAAAGCTAGCGAATATAGCTTGGCAACGAGTAAAGTCTAGTGACGCTAGTATTGCGGAAAAAGCAGCAGCTTTAGCGGTAACAGCAGGTATGAAGGCTAAAACAGCGGTAGGAGGTGGAAAAAGGAGGGGTAAGAATAAAAAAGGATCAACCAAGAGAAAACATGGTGGTAATATTAGACTAAAAAGACGTTCTCCGAGGAAAAATAATAAAAAACCGACAATATGGTCAATGGTAAAAAACGGGGCTGGTCTATACCTAAGACCGTATCGTGCATATTAAATAAAAGAAATCAATTGGTTATACCACATAAAGCGTTGACTAATGTTGAATTATTTAAATATATTTCCTGTTTAAAAATACCATTTTTCCGCGGAGTATTTATGAAAGACAGTTTACCAAAGAAAATATGGAAAAATGAGACTGGAATCGTAAATTTGGATAATGCTGAAGGGTCCGGCACCCATTGGGTGTGTTATAAGAAACTAAATAGTAATGTATATTATTTTGATAGTTTTGGAAATTTGCCACCACCTAAAGAACTTGAACATTACTTTAAATCTGCTAAAAACATATATTACAACTATAAAAGAGAACAACCTGATAATACTTCAATATGCGGCCATTTATGTTTGGAATTCCTAGCTAAAAGTATCAGTCACTATTGAGATGTCTTCCTATACGGTATCATTAACAGGAAAATCGTCCACTTTACGAAGTATCCTTTTTCCAGCGTTACGCTTGCAAAAAGGAAGATTTTGGGAGGCAGCACTGTTGGATTTTACAACTTACAACTCTATTCCCAATGTTACGGAAGGTAAAAATAACTTATTGCATTATTATAAAGGAAAAGATGCCAGTGGTAAGTTAACAGACTTAGAAGAGTGCAGTTTACCCACAGGTTCATATGAAATTGATCATATTAATGAATTTTTGCAAAATAAAATGGGAAAAGACAATATATCGCTAAAAGGTAATAATAATACAATGAAAGCTGAGCTTACTTCAAAATATTATATAGATTTCACTAAGCCAAACTCAATTGGTGATTTATTAGGATTTCCCAAAGATGGAGCAATTTTAGAACCAAATAAAACACATTCCGGTAAACAAACTGTAACAATATTAAAAGTCAATAGTATAGACATAACTTGTAACATTATACAAGGAGCTTACAGAGATGGAGCAAATACTCATATAATACATACTTTTTACCCCAGTGTACCACCTGGATTTAAAATTGTTGAAAAGCCGCAAAACCTGGTATATCTACCTTTGAACACCACTTTCATTTCAGACATCGTGTTGAACGTATTGGATCAAGACGGTAACTTGATAGATTTCCGAGAAGAGCCTATTACGGTTAGATTACATTTAAAATCAACACTTTAATACAAAATCATGGGTTTAACATTTAAAAGCGAACAACCTACGGGAATCCGCATTAGTAGCTCTTCAGCTGTGGAGGAGTTAACACGCGAGAACATTCGTTTCTTAGAGAGAATTGGATTAAAAGTAACCGATAATGGATATACTGGATATAGCTCAGGGTCCAACATTCGACGAAACCCTATGGGAAAAAGAATATCACACCCACAACCCTTACACTTCATCAAAATTAAACAATAACGATGAAATTCGTATTCCCATACAAAATCAAGACATTTACACGCTACCATGTGAAAGTTACTTGTATATTGAAGGAAAAGTTACTAAAAAGGACGGTACTACTACTGGTACAACAGTTCCATTTATAAATAATCCCATGGCTTTCCTGTTTGATGAAATTAGATATGAAATATCAGGTGTAACAGTTGATTCTACTAAAAAAGTAGGTATTGCAACAACTTTAAAGGGATTAACATCTATATCACCTAATGAAACCAATTTAATACAACCTGCAGGATGGGTTTTACCTGCAAAAGACACAATCACTCCAGATACAAATGGAAATTTTGATTTTCATATTCCGTTACGTTTGTTGCTTGGTTTTGCTGAAGATTATAGGAAAATAATATTAAACGTTAAACAAGAATTAGTTTTGTTGAGATCTTCAAACGATAAAGATATTATTAAAGCTCCAGACGGTACAACAGATGCAACTTTAGAATGGAAATTAACATTAGACAAAATTGTATGGAGAGTTCCACATGTAAAATTAGCTGACGAGCATAGAATGCTACTATTAAGAAAGTTAAAGGCTGATCGTGATATTGTAATTCCTTTTAGAAGTTGGGAATTTCATGAACATCCCAGCTTGCCAACTACGGATCGACACACTTGGACAGTTAAAACATCTAATTATGTGGAACGAGCCAGGTATATTATATTTGGTTTACAAACAGGCAGAAGAGACACCATCACCAAACATGCAGGCCAATTTGATCATTGCAACTTGAAAAATATTAAAGTTTATTTAAATTCACAATTTTTTCCATACGATAATTTAAATGTGTCATTCGCTAATAAAAAGTACAGCATATTGTACGATATGTATGCAAGATTCCAAAGTTCATATTATGGTAAAACGAATGCACCTTTACTATCACCAGAAAAATACTTAGATGGTTACCCTATAGTTGTAATCGATTGTTCTAAACAAAATGAATCGGTAAAATCATCAAGTGTAGATATAAAAATAGAAATGGAATTCAACGCGCCTATATCGGCTAATACAACTGCATACTGTTTAATTCTACATGATAAAATCGTAACATACACACCTTTAACTGGAATTGTTAAAAATGTATTGTAAAAGACCGGTTTTCCTACATTCCAATGCATTCCGCGAGTATAAAAGCAGAGCGTTCAGCTCGCTCCTTATCAGTTTGTTGCCTGTTGTTGTATGGGTAGCATCTTATTCAATATGGCTTCTCCTAGTGGTACACAAGAAAATGTAGTAGATATTGAGAAGGAGATATCCGACTTTTTAGATCTTCAAGGTCAACCGGAGGGAGATGAACACAACGCTTGCGGACAACTCCACGCCAGTAATAATGTTGAGGAAAAAGGTAAAAGAAGAAAGAATGCACACAAGAGGAAAAGGGATATTGAAGATAATATTTCTCCTAACATATTAAGTGAGGTATTCTTGCGAATATTTTACCCAATCTCTTCCAGTTTGGACAAAAGTGTTTTAATAGGTGTTATGAAATCTACAGATTATTCCCCTACTGTAATTTTAACTCATGGACCCAAAATGATTTTGTTTACGGACACTGCTTGGGAATCGTTTATGAAACACTTGCATCTGCTAGAATGCTATTTAAGTAGTAACATGTTTGGAAGAAAGACAAGAGTAGGCCTTTTGGATTCAAATGTGGAAATCGATATTGTTAAACATCGTGGTGATAATCAGTTGCGGTTTAGAGACACAACAAGACATGATAACAAGATTCAACTTAATCGAGAAGAGTTTTTTATTCTAACTTGTGCAACTGAACCAATAACGAGATACTTGAGACAACTGGTGTTTTCAAGTTCAATTATTAAAGATTATCTGGAAGACACTTTGGACAAACAACCGGACGCACCTATATTGTACGGACCTGTAGATACTTCTATATTCAATAGGGTTCCTCATGAAGTACAAATGTGGAGACAATTGGAAAAGTACGCTCAACTACATAAGAAATCAGTAAAACATGAAAAAGAGGAAGAAGAAGGAGGAGAAGAATCAAGTGTTAGTGATGAAAATGAAAACAAGGAAAATGTAAAGATGGAAACCTAAATGACAATTAACTACACAGCAATGGTTAATTTTTAAAACAATATCAAACACTTTGTGGGGTTAGGCCTACCGGGGACGGTGCCCACGTTAAATATACACCAACGCGCCAACAACTGTACGGCCGGGTATAAAAGTCGTACCTACCGTGGTGTGGAAATCAGTTGACCTTTGGACTTCGTCATGAGCAGACGAGTGATCTTCGCAATGGACAAGGAAGAAGAACAAGTAAAGTCCAAACCTGGTATAATTGAGTTCCAAGCGTTTCGGGGTAATGATGATAGATTTATCATAAAAGAACTTGTGTTTTTCGACATCAATACAAGTGTTCCTTATTCGTTTTTATTTAAACCACCATGTTCTTATTCATCTTTAACCAGTAAAGCCGCTACTACCAACAGATGGATTTCAAAACACTTCCATCATATCGATTGGTATGATGGTTTTACAAGTTACACGGACTTGTATCACATTATGCATCACTTTTCAGACAAGTTTACCAATATTTACACAAAGGGGCTGGAAAAGAAAAGATGGATCGAAGGATTTACTCATGTTCCGGTTAATGATGTGGATTTGGATAAAAACTACAAGTATACGATGGAAAATGTTTGTATTTGTACTAAAAGTCCAGAACATGAAAAAGATAGACATTGCGCTTTAAAAAACGCCTATAAACTCGCATCTTACCTTCAAAGTGGGGAAATGGGGAGTGGTGGGGGTAACGGGGGTTATATAAGTGAGGAGCAGACCGGGACCTGGCATGAGTATTACTCGAGATTCCGAGACGACAACATCTCCCAGCAAGAAGACGAAGAAGACGATCTATAACTTGACCATGGCATCTCACCAGTTCCTGCAAACTTTGGTTGAGCAGTTCAATGCTCACTCCAAATCTACCATACTACCCGTCAAGAAGTGTTCCGAACTTAAAGACGAGAAGCACTACATTATCCACGCCATGAAGAAGATGGAGACTACAGTTGGAGAGGCCATCTGCTGCAGTCTTAGCGAGGCACCATTCACTCCGGGGGATGAGCCCAAGTTCCAAGTCTACCTGCCGAAACGGTTCGTCCATCTCCTCCAGAACGAGGATCTGCGCTCCATCCAACCCGGCTGTCTCTACCTGGTTTCCCACGGTTGCACGGGTAGCAATTCCACCGAGTTGACCATCCACATCGCCGACAAGCAGCAGTGTTAGATTTAAGTTTTACTGTTGTAAATATGTTATTGTAACGTTTTATAAATAAATAAACCATAAAAAACAAAAGACAAAAAAATGCAACATATCAATATGTGAAGTTTGTCACATATTGATATGTTGCATTTTTTTTTAAACTTCGCGGGTGACCTTGACCTTTGACCTTTGCATTTCACAGTTACCCCCACCACGCTACAAGTCAAACCTGTTTGAATGCAAACACCCCCACCACTTTTTCATATACCTCCAAGCGCTGTGCCTTGGCTTTATTTCTACTCCGGCAGCCAACCTAGCAACATCAGGATGTCTCTCAACGTAAGCTGTGCCAGCTATGAGGAGGTGACTATCAAAACACAACAGGAGCTGAACGATTTGTACAAGGAGTTGCAGCTAATGGTGGCAAGAGGCTACCGTATAAATGTGCAAGTCTACGCTTGCAATATACGGAACACCCGGCAGCCAAAGGAAGAGCCTGGACACTCATCGACAGCTTCCTCACCGACGTCCATGAAGACCGAGCCGGACAACTTGGATTACTTCAGCTGACTAGCAGTTGTATTTCTTGTTCTAACCATTGTAGAATATGTTTATTTTTTCATTATATTAAAGAAGTAAAAGAGCAAAAACACCTATCTTGTTACTGACATATTAGCTCAGTAACAAGATAGGTTTTTTTAAAACACAATTTGAATGACCTTGAAACTTCCCCCTCCACTGCTTTGCTACCCCCACCACTTCACTATTGGTGTACATGGCACATCACGATTAGAAACCTCATTCCATCTTCAACAGCCAAACCGACAACATCAACAATGGCAAACCTACCAACAGATGAAAGATGTCCTCACGCATGCTGCGACTTCATCCACGAGTTAGAGAAAAGGATGCAAGAGAGGGAGATAAGAAGAAAGCAGATCCACTCAGAAAATATCATGATAGTCAACGGCTATCTTTTATTGTTCGGCCTTATTATGGTTGTACTTTTCATACTATATGGTATAGTCACATGTGTCGGCAAGGTTGCAGAAGAAAACGCCCGCCACCATCAGTTGGAAAGTTTCAATGTTACTTTGTAGGTTTTCCTTTTTTTTTTTAAACTCCGTTTGGATGACCTTGAAACTTCCCCCACCACTTCACCATGTTCCTGCATAAGTATCACATCACCCGTCATTCCTTGTTCGACAAGCAACCATGGCGGACAACACCATCAGCCAAGCTGACTCCACTACTGATGTTGGAACGACCTTGAACTTTCCCCTCCACTCCTTCCTTTTTTAAAACCCAATTTTAAATGATCTTGAAATTTCCCCCTCTACTTTTCGATAATGTTACAACTGACTGCAGCTCACCTCATTCCTTGCTTAGCTGCCATGGCGGAAAGAACTCTTTCTCAAGTTGACTCCACTACGGACGAAGCATTTCCCTTGCGGTGGACTGTTCATTTACAGGATGCGACAGAAGTGGAAGTCTTGTATCAAAAATTACTCAATGTATTAAACGGGAACCCTGGACCTCTTGAATGTAGAATGGATTTGAATTTTGATGCAACCAGGGTCGGCACAGAACCCTCAACTTCAAGCCAGCCTCAGCAACGAGATTTTACACATTTATACACTCCAATATCACCGGAAGGTGTAACTGTCTGCGAGGCTGACTCAACTACACGTTATGTTCAGCCGAAGCCTTGGGTGTTGATTATTAACAATGTGTACAAAGTGGAATTGGTATGTAATAGATTAAAGGAGTTGATGGTACAAGATCCAGGCCTGCGCTTTCAAATAGATATACATTTCATCTGGAGAGCACCTGCGCGGGGCTCTTCGTCTGACAGCTCTCCAAGTACGACGGACGAGGAGGACAACTAGTCATCTTTTTTAAAACTCCGTTTGAATGACCTTGACCTTTCCCCCTCCACTGAGTTTATTTAAGGTGCACTCTCACTGACTCATCGCGCACCTTCACCGCAGCAACAAGGACATTCAACTCAACTACTGTTGCGAACAGAAATGTTTTTCATGGCCAAATGACATTGATGTGGTGGATGGTCTGGCTTGTAGAACATGTGAAGCTTTTGGTCAGTGCATGTGTAAGTGCAAGTCTTGGAAGAAGCCGAAACCGAAGTTGAAGACATTCCATGTGTACCAAATGAGAGGGCATAAGTACACTTGCTGCCCTGAACGTTGCATTGAATTCAAACTAAAACAGCTAACTGGCTGCAAATTGTGCAACAATCATTTTGCAGGTTTTTGCAAACATTATTTAGGAGCGTGTCAATACAGATCAACTTGGCATACCGAAGCACTCACTATCAATGAAATCGCTATAGACTCACAAGAGTAGTCTTTCTACTCTTTGACTTTTTTTAAACTCCGTTTAAATGACCTTAAAATTTCCCCCACCACTTCCCCATATATCTAGAGTACGCAGGGCCCGGAGGTCAGTCGCTCGGCGGCTGTCGTAGGATGCACATCCGTGTTGTGCAGTCTGCTGTGCAGTTTTGATTTTAACCAGCTCAATGTCACCACACTTGAACTCTGGCGAAAACGTCAAGCTGTTAAACACAATCCTAAGCCCCAGGTTCACAGTCAACCTCAAGGTCATCACACTTTAACATGTAAATTTAAGGTAGCACCAAAACGGTGCTACCTGGCTTGACATTTTCAAGTTTCCCGAGGTCATCGCAGTTCCCCCACCACTTCCCATATACCTAGAGTGCGCGGGGCCGGACAGTCAGTCGCTCGGTGTCTGTCGTAGGGTGCACATCGCGGTTGTAGTACTGGTCTAAAGGGGGCTGCTGGCTCACTTCAAGGTCACCCGAGCGGTGTCACATGACGGTTTAGGCAGAGTCACGTTGCAAACTTGCTGTTTCTCGTCTAATTTCGCTCCAAGTCGTCAAGGTCATGGGAACCGGACTGAAACTCGGAGCGTAGTGCGAGAAACAGCAAAAGTGCCAAAAAATTTTAGGTTTCAGCGTGACCTTGACCTTTGTGACATCGATGACGTCATTTTGGTGACGTAAGGGGTGATGACGTCATCAGCACGTCATTTCTGTGACGTCATGGGTGTGACGTCATGGATGTGACGTCATTGGTGATGACGTCATCGATTGCGTCATCGATGACGTCATCGATGACGTCATCGGTGAGGTCATTGACCTCGATGACGTCATCCCTCAGGTGACCTTGAAGTGAGCCAGCAGCCCCCTTTTTCCACTACTATTTCGCAATTTTTTTTAAGTGTATAGCAATGCATGTCTCCAAATCAAAAGATTGAAAAATGTAAATCAG
>CM061532.1:259974775-260003169 GCA_030545055.2 Neoaliturus tenellus
TATACAGTAGTTTAATAATTACGGCCGGATACTCTACAGGTTTCAAAGAGTTCTGGAATCGCTAGAGTATTATAATACATCGTCCATACGGGAACTAGTTAAATTAAAATACAATAATTTATCCTCCGTACTCCGCTTCATCGGGTTAACAGATTTCCCGTCAAAAAATTTATCCATAGCATCAAGAGGAAGACAGCATTGACGAGCGGCCTACTAAGCTTTTCGCCAGAAATGAGTCAACAAGAAGAAAAATTAATGAACTTATTTTAATTTTTAGTTTCATTTCAGTGTAACATTATCTAATATGGAAATATTAAAACCCTATGTTGTCTCATAATATGGTAGTGAAATAGACCCACCACTTCGCGCACGTCTCTGGTCGTCCCTTGGAGCGTTTCGCGCAGTTGATTCATCCCTGGCTACCTGGCTCAGGTCAATTCGCGCAGTTCATTATGGTTGATGCAAGCCCGACGTCAGTGATGTGGATTCCACAATTTCTTCCCTCACCAGACGCTAGGGCTAGGTGCCCCTTTTATTTAGCGACTTCCACTTTCCCTGAAGGTCGTCGAGGCCCAGGGCAGCAACTCCTGCACTCCTACAGCCTACACGATCACACGTGCTGTTGCTGTAGTCACGTGATGCCCTGCAGTAAGGACCGGTCCATCCTCGGGGATACTCGGAGTTAATTAGGTTATATAAGCGACCCGATCTCCGACCTTCTTAGGCTTTCTATTGGTGCACCAGTGATATGACGGGGGATACCTAACTGCATTAACTGTCTGGATTCCAAACTTAGGCCCAATAATTACGAAAATTTTTGAAGTGAGATCAATCAACCCAAAATTAATGTATTTTTTCCTTTGGTAAAACTGGTAAAAAAAACTATTGATACGAACATACCAATTGTCCTCTATTTAGTTCCCTTGAAATTATAAATTGGGTGGACACTGCGTTATGCATTAAAGCGATTCGCTAAAGACATGCATATTTCCGTGATACACACTGAGGGGTAAATTTAAGTACGGTACTTGTGTAATATATAAATCGTAGAAAAGAAGTAAACACCTCTCATACAGTCTTGAAAGTAACAAGTTATCTTATGAACACGTTAAAACCAAAAAAATACATTCCTAACCATTATTTCCGCAATACTTTTGACTCCCCTTTGCCACTCATGATTTTTTATTTCGACTGTAGGCCTATACCAAACTAAAAGAATTAACAAAGGTTTTCTGGTGGACCCGTGTTTTCTTGTAATGGTTCAGTTCACATTTTTCAGCCCAGGATTTGTCAGTGTAACTCCAGTCTCCGGTATTGTAAGCTCTGTAGGGGGCAATCCCAGCCACTTGGGGGTTTATCAACCGTTAATCCTCCCCTCCGTTACCGTAATTTTCTCCACTGCTGTCGCGCGTCACGCCTGGTTCAACACTACTCCAAATTAAAATGTATTTAAAAAAAAAAACTAGCCTCCTCTAAAACTCCGCATAAAGTGTTAATAAGTACGGGAATATGTACTTTCACGTTTTAAGTTCTTAAGAAGCAAAAAATCTAGGCCTATCTCATTCAAATTCATATTTTTTGCTCTGTGTCTATATACCCATGTAAAGGGAATACGCGCTTATTTATTAACACAATTTGGCCAATTTGGCAACTAACTACAATAGGTAAACTGTACTTGCTTAAAACACCTCCAAATAAGTAGCCACCTACCTGCATATTCAAGCATAAGATAAATGCCCCCGTTGCATCAGGTCGTCTAAAGTGTTGTAAATGCATTTACAATCCTCCCTTATCACAGCAGACCTGACCTGAGTAGGCCTAGGCCTACTCAGCGAATTTACAATTAAATTTCAAATTTTTACTTTCCCCATAAAAGACCATAAGAATGAGAATTTAGGTTTACTGCCATAGGGCATTGTAAGAAAATGTAGGTTAATCACTTATTGGTGAAGGTAAACACAAAATGGTATAAAATCAGGCACTTCTTTATTTTTCCCATAAGTCCCATGGGGGTGAGCATGAAGTTTTGTCACCATAAAGGTTTACAGGTTTCGTATAGACAAGTATAAGTTAAACCCTATCTAAATAATGTACTTACCAAATTTGATTAAGTTATGTCGATAAATAAGCTAGATACAGAGTTTTGTTGATTTCCCATAAGAATAGCATGGGAAATACTTTTTTTATTTTCTCCGTAACCAATTGCGCTACATTAAAGATTTAAAATACTAATTTGTTTGTTTTTAGCTGTTTTAAATGGTTACAGTTTAAATTGGCAAATTAAAAAAATTAATGGTAAAAAATGTCAAAAACCTAATTTTAACACATTTGAACCCCATCAAACCCCGTTTCCTTAGTCTGATCACTCTGGTTTTCGAACTTAACCTAAAGAACGCTAGGCTTCACCTTGAAAAATATATGAATTTCAACGAATGGTGTTTTTTTTTTTCTGGAGACCTGAAAATTAAAAACTAACATGGTCCCGGGCTGAGGTCTAACCATGCCTACCGCCATAAAAGCGTCTTCCCGATGGGGGAAATTCGCTAAAAATGACATTGGACTTAGACTATACATAGGTTTAATGTGACGAGTTGATTTAGTTAGATTGGTTTTGTAACTGCGTTAATTTAACTGTTCAGGCCTATAAATCTTCCTGGTTGACACTAATGCATCTGCGTCATATGTTGACAAGCAAATTCCAAACGTGTGAAACCTTGATCAAATTTCATTCTCGGTGAAAGAGCGGACTGTATTGCCTGTTATCAATGTCCCAACCAGTGAACACTCTTATCACAACGACCTTTGATTGTCAATGTTGTCATTCGAACACAAACTCATCGTTACGGTAGCCCAGGGTAATCTTTGTAATTTTATTCCAAAATGGAATTTCGGAGCTTTGTTTTGTTGACAATTATGGTATAGTTTGCATGTTACAATAATGTTAGCATTGCGTCGCAAAGTGATATTAGGCTAAAAACGTTTTTTTAGTGGTTGAGTTATTAGCTAACGTTTAGACTGGATAATTTACTTCGTGGGCCTAATAAGGGCCTATTGTCTTGTATTGTATAGTTACGATGTAAATGTTAATATATTGAGTGGAGTTAGAACGTTTCATTATTTCAACTTGAGTAACAGCACGCAACACGTTGGGGCTTCTGTGCAAATAAGCCGCCTCCACACTGGCCGAACATGTTCGCTGAACAAAAGTTCTTCTGAATTTTTGTTTGTTCGTTGCTAACCTTTTAAAATGCAAATCATATGGCCGGTAATTGTTCATTAGGAATGTTTGTTGATTTTTTGTATTCGCTGAACAAGTGCGCCACGAATGTTCGGCCAGTGAGGACACGGCTTAGTTCGAATCAAATAGTTATTCACTGTTAAAAAAAGATTAGGCAATAATAAGAATGATCCGTAAGTTTAACAGGCCGATGTTTTTATACCATTTATTAAAAAATATAAAAACTTAAAATACCGTTTCACACAGTTAGTTTATTTCACTTCCAATAGCCAATGAATTCAAATATTATTACCTTTACAGTGTGAACAAGAGATGACTAGACGGTCTCTGCGGATCGCCAGTTAGTGTTAGTTCCAACCTACGCCGCTTGGAGCGCTACCAGCGATCTATATTACCGACATTACGATATAATAAATCAATATAATGCAAACTTATTAGCGTTGTGCATTTATTTGAAAAAAATAATTATTTAAGATAACATGTAAACACGATTTCATAGGTTATTATTCCAAATGTTTATTTTATTTGCCTTCATTTCATTAGGTTCTCGGTGGTGCGTTGGCATGAGATGAAGCTATATAAACGGTTCTGTTCCATATCAACCTTTGTGTTGTATGAAAGGAGAGATGTTTAGCACTCCCCTTGACAAGGATGGAACACACATACTGGTTAAGGCACTGCTGTATATCAGCACTTAACCACATTTTTTAGAGCACATAAGTTTAATCATTTATAAAATTTTACATACGACTAAATGTTTCTTCTGCTCAAAGTATATTTAGGCCTGTAATGGTTTGTCATAATTTACAATTCTGTTAACCAAACAAAAAATTACTGACAAAGCTGGCCATAAAAAGAGGAGGAGAAATGTACCAATTATGTAAAACAAATAAAACGTGTGACAGAAAAAAATTATACTGCAGTCCAGGCAAATACTGTATACTGTACTTCCCATGGAAAGTTTAGTGGAAAAATTACCCCTTGGTTAATTAATTACTTAATCAGTTCGTTCATTTCGCTCACACATCACCTCTCAGTATTTTATTATTTTATTATCTTCACTGCTGCCGTTCATCATGGGGCCACTAAACCTGTTCGATCTAAACTTAAATATGAGAATGTACTTTCACAGCATTGCCACATAGACTAGCCAAGTTAAAAAAGAATTGTGACTAAATAATTATTAAACAAAATTTCATACAATGCATTTCATTTTATATCCTCTTTGATATAATATGTCCTTTTTTCAAAGTTGATTTTTATGTTGAATAATCAATAGTATTGTTGACTAATTTAATTTAAAAAAAAAACATGGAAAAAAATGTGGATTTTTATTTCTCTATAAGTTACATGTTGAAAAAAGCTGTAAAATTTTGACCATGGGTTGCATTCACGTTATTTGAAATTGTCTATTGTTCAATAGAATTCAACTTGGTTGAATATGTTTAGACATTTTTGTTGTTGGTTTCAACTTTTACAGTGTGGAAATTTTGTAAAAAAATCAATACTATTTCAGTTAGGCAACACTTAATAAATTTGTGTAAAAAAAACAAAAAAAAAACATATGTACTCAGTTCTGAGGAGGACTGGGGCTTTTAAATAATCAATTAAAAAATTTCTGAACTGAACCAGAATTTTATAGCTAAATAAACCAGGAGAACAGAACTGTTTTGTTTCAAAATTAGTTGGTAGTTGGTAGTAATTTAATGTCGTCTTAAGTAGGAGCAAAGGAGAAGAAATGTGTAAAAAAATGTTAGATTTTGTATTGTTAAAGAATAAAATGAAAAATGTTTCATGGGAGGAAGTATATTTAGCAGACAACGTGTCTATAGCGTTCAATAAATTTGTGAAATTATTTAATAATTGTATTATATCTTCATACAAAGATAATAATGTAAATAAAAATTATGTGAAACTTAAACCTTGGATGGATAAAAAACTGTTAAATATGATTGATATCAAAAACAAATTGTATAAAAGAAGTAAAAATTGTCCACATAATTTGGATATAAAACGAAATTACACTGAGTATAGAAATAGGCTTATAAATATGATTAGGGAAACAAAAAATAAATATTACAGTGATTTATTGGTGGAGCATAGCACAACACCAAAAAAACAATGGGATACTATTAAAGAAATGATTGGTGAAACAAAAAAAGAAAACACAGTTCTATCATTAAAAGATGTAAATGGTGAACTTATTACTGATTCAATAAGTGTCGCTAATAAGTTTAATTCATTTTTTTGCTCGATAGCTTCTGATTTAAGGATAAGTATTGGGGGAGATAGAATGGTTTGCCCTATAAGGGAGAATGAGTTTCAAAATATATTCCGGGTTCAGCCTATGGTAGATTCCATCTTCTTCTACCCAACAATAAAGGAAGAAGTATATGATATAGTAAAGAATTTAAGTAACAGGAAAGCTCCAGGGTATGATAACATATCTCCTTTAGTCATTAAGTTAGTAATAGATTATATAATTGATGTATTAGTGTATTTAATTAATTTTAGCATGAGTACAGGGGAGTTCCCAAGTGAGTTAAAAACCGCCATAGTTAAACCATTATTTAAAAAAAAATGATAAATTGGACCCTAGTAATTATAGACCGATATCGTTGTTGTCTATATTTTCAAAAATATTAGAAAAAGTTATTAAAATTAGGCTAGTAGGTTTTCTAGAGAAGAAAAATTTTTTCAGCAAAAACCAATACGGGTTTAGACAGAAATTAAGTACAAATACAGCATTATTAAATTTTATGGCCGAAGTTTACAATGGGATTAATGAGGGCAAGCAGTGTGCTGGTATTTTTGTAGATATTATGAAAGCGTTCGATACCGTTGACCATGAGATATTGTTGGGTAGGTTACAAGATGCCGGCGTTAGAGGTGTCCCATTGCGATGGTTCGCGTCTTACCTAAGAGGCAGGACTCAGAGAACTAGGGTGGGTGATGTAACGAGTGAACAGGGGTCAATGGAGTTTGGAATACCACAGGGTTCAGTCCTCTCTGGACCACTATTTTTAATATATGTAAATAGTTTATGCAATGGGTCTTTTAGAGGGAAATTGGTAGCATTCGCCGATGATACAGCTTTGTTTTACAAAGCTGATTCAGTAGATTTACTCAAAATTAATATGCAATATGATTTAAATACTCTCAGATGGTGGTTTACCAATAATTATATGATAATGAGTCCTAAAACTAAATACATATTATTTAATTTAACAAAAAATATTCGTTTTCCAAGCCCTTTAAAATATCATGATATGAAATGTATTTTTAAAGATAGTGATTGTAATTGTTTAGATATAGAGCAAGTAAAAGAAATTAAGTATTTGGGATTGTTGGTAGATGAAAAAGTTAATTGGAAAAGTCATATCACCTACTTAAAAAATAAGCTGGTTAAGTATGTCAGGGTTTTTTATATGTTATCGTTTATATGTAATAAACAGCTTCTCCGGACTGTATTTTATGCATTAGTAAATTCTAAAATGGAATATGGGTTAACAATATGGGGAGGAACTCATTTCACTACCTTAAAACCCTTAACTAATATTCAAAAAACATTTGTTAGAATAATGACACATAAGAAAAGAACTGACCACTCTGCCCCTTTATTCAAATCTTTAAGGATTTTACCATTAAAAAATTTATTTATTTTTAAAGTTTTACGTTTATTTTTTGAAAGAAGCGGGAACAGGATAGATATTAGAACATTTAGAACAGTAAATTTAAGAAATCGTTTTGATATTAATATTCCCAGGCCCAATTTAACGCACTTTAAAAAGTTTTACCTCTATCTTGCTCCTAAATTTTTCAACCATTTACCCTTAAGGTTAAAAACTTGCCAAAACAAAAACCAGTTTATTAATGGACTATGGGAATTTTTGATAGGATTAGACAATGTCGATTATTTCTTTTACTCAGTTATCTAATGTGTTAAAATATTGTTTATTTAGATTAAGTACTCATGTTAGAATTAGTTAGACCTATATTTTAGTTACGATTTATGTGTGAATAGTTTAGTATATTAGTTATGATTTATGTGTGAATAGTTTATTATATTAATGTACAGAAGTTTTTTAAAGCTTGTCTTTACAATAACTAAATTTTAAGGACAATTTGGACCGGTGTGCCGCCCACCATTACTCTTTGAGCCATAAAATGTTTTAATATTATGGTAAATCCACCAAATCAGGTTGTTTAACCTTGGTGGTTATTGTTTCATTTTATGTGATCATGTTTTGTATAATTTACTGTAAAGAAACAATAAAGATTTTCAAAAAAAAAAAAAAAAAAAAAAAAAAAAATTATGAGAAAAAATCATTTTCAGCATGTTAGTAGGCCTAAGCGTCACAAAATTGCGAGCCTGAATTTACAACAGTGTTACAGATTTTTGCAGACTCGTCCAGCTGTTTACATTTGTTATTAACCACGGGAGATTAGGCCAAAATGAAAACATAGCAAAAATGACAGCATCGCTCCATAAGATTAATGGAAATCAGCTGCCAGCTGTTTAAATTTCGACGGTCGCAATTTCCTGCCGCCTTAGTATAACCAGATTAAATCAAATCTTGATTCAAATTTTAGAATTTTAATTCGCGGAATCATTTGATATGTCATATAGTGTTAGTTGTACTAGACTATTGGGGGGTGATGTTGTTCGCGTCCGCAGCATTCCATTAAAGCTGCACGTACTCCCACGGGTGGAGCTAAACGAACAACAATTTTTGGCAGCTGAACTATGCAAGTGATCTCTCAGCTATGCCAGATGCCAGACCAAATCCAAACGGTTCTTTCTTGGGCCACTTTATTATTATTATTATTTTAAATTGTTAGCTCGCTATGATAGCCATACAATATATATGTACTAGACTATATCGCTAGATTAATACGCATTATTAGCTAGACGAGGTATTAACATTCCCTGCTACAGTGATAAAAAAGCCCCCAGCGGTATATTGTCAAAAAATTAGATTTTACTCTTTATTCACTGGTTAAGTCTAGGCTTACAGGATCGTTATAAGATACATCTTGTCCGGGGCCTTCTAAAATTATTCTCTTGTAAAACCTAAATACATCTCAAAATGCTAGAGTTACTAGACATTTAGCTACCTCGCTACCTCTATTATTATATTCACTTAACCGAAGCTTTAGGAACTAATCTTTCTTTGGGAATATCAAATTGAAACAAAAACCTAAAATTCATTTTCCTGTTGCAGCACATCACCGTCACCATGATCCGGCGGGCGATCTTTTCCCTCTGGACCGCAGCTCTTGTCTTGGTGTGTCTTCCGTTCCTCGGGTTCGGACTCTACTTCGAGCCTCAGACCGCCAAGTGCGTGCGCTACCCGCTTCGCCAGACAACCTGTCGACATTGCCTACGCTTACTTGTTCCTCACCTTCGGTATGTTATGTCAAAACTTATTAGCCTACATAATCTGCAGTGGTGTTTCGAAAGAAGCGTAGACTGTGACAGCTCTCCCAACATAGACAACTCTTCAGAATTCCAATCAACTTTTGTAAGTTCTATAAATTATTTCAGCAAACCATTAACTTCCTTATTTTTATTAGTGGCTTGAAACCACTGGCTTCCCAAAGACGTTACACACAATGCAATAATACATACCGTGTCGCCATCTAAATTTCTAAATCTAAGTTCTAAGTTCTAAATCTAAGTTTCTAATCTAAATTGATTTTTTATCCTTACATGACGATACATGATTTCCCGACATACTGTAAACGAATTATAAATATTCATCGGTTTTAGCAATTATTTTAGTAATACCTATTGGTAGTAACCACACAGTGAAACTACTAATTATTTAACATATGCACCTTCCATATTACAGTCATACCTACTTTTTCAGAGGCAAACTGAAATATCACATAATTCCCGAAACTATTGAAAACAATCTATTTTAAGTATACTTCACCTCTTACACACACACTATTAGGCCTACTATCATAGGTATGTTCTCTCTTCATTAAAAAAAAAATCGTCAAAGAACTCTGACCTTGCCATATCACAGCTTGTTTACTATATCAGATTATTGATACTTACTGTACAGCCAGAAGCAATCTTCTTTTTTTGGTTTGTGACGTGTTTCACCGTTTACGGCATCCTCAGACTTCACAAACACACTTAAACTAATAGTACATTATACATGAACAAATATCACCTTGCGGATCATTAAGTTTATTAAAAACAGACATTGAATATTATACGCACAAATAAAGAATTTAGGGAGCTCCCTTTACGACCACACGGTAAAGGTACCACTATTTACAGATCGCTCGGTGTATCTGTGTATCTCATGGCATTCTAGAAAATAGGATGGACAAGGGACGGGTTGTGGTAAAAAAAATACCCCGCCGCAGCAGACCTGCGTACTCAGCGAATTTCCAATGGAATTTCAGATTATTTACTTTCCCCATATAAAACACCATAGGATTGAGTATGTAGGTTTGCTGCCATGGGGTGTTGTTAGAAAATTTAAGTTAATCAATTGGTAAATGTAAACACAAAAGTGTATCAATCTCTGAAATTTTTTTATTGTTCCCCATAAACCCCATGGGGGTGAGTAGGTTTGCCGCCATATGGGTTTTGTAATCAAGTATAAGTTAAACCCTACCTAGATAATGTACATACCAAATTTGATTATGTTATGTCAATAAATAGGTAAGAAATAGGGTTTTCTTGATTTCCCATAAGAATAACATGGAAAACACATTTTTGGATTTTCTCCGTAACCATAAGTTAAAAATTCAAAATACTAAATTTGTTTTGTTAAGTTCTTTTGAATGGTTCTAGTTAAAATTCATTAATTTTGAAAATTGAGGTCCAAAAATGCCAAAAACCCAATTTTGACCCCTTTGAAACCCCATAAAACCCCGTTAGCATAACCCGACAATGCTGGTTCGCAAACTCATAAAAATAGACCTGGTCTTACACCTTCATACCAAATTTGATCAAAATCGGAGGTTCCCTTAAAAAGTTATCAGTACTACGGACACACACACACATATATATATATATATATATATATATATATATATATATATATATAATGAACGAACGGTGTTTTTGGCTTCCTGGAACCTCAAAATGAAAAAGTAAAGTGGTCCCGGGCTTAGGTCTTACCATGGCTACTACCCTAATAGCGTATTCCCTATAGGGAAATTCGCAAAAAAAAAAAAAAACAACATGAGTCATGGAGATCATAAAATGTTGCATTCGATGTGAGACAAAATGCAAATAAAGTCAATTTTAGAGTATAGTCCAGGCTCTGAACAGGTTGAGCATGCACAAAAGTCTAACAAAATTTGACTTTTGATTATTGTTGGGAACATTTAGTAGATGTAAAAAATCGATGTTGCCACATTTCCAGAGTGGGCACAACACGGGGGACGCCCCCTAGAGGAAGTCGTAGTGGAAACTGCATTGGCCTATGTCATGTTATATATCATTTTAAAGGACTTTGATTCAAATGCCACAAACCCGATCTCTAAAGGTCGAATACAACACGAGTTATTGCGTTTTGAAATATCGGTAAAATCCTTTCATGCAAAATTTGACTACCTGCCATTTCTGGCTCAGACGTTCATTTGAGGTCGAGTTGGCTACATTGTTTTCAAATCTATTTAAATTCTATCTATCTCCTCTTTATAAAGATCCTGAAAATTAAGTTAAATGTTGTATTTTAAGTCTCATTTGCCGTCTTCAATTGCTGTCCGAAATATTATGATTACATTATGATTTTCAGTCCGATTTGGGACAGCCCATGAAATATTTTATGAAATATTTAACGTGGGCTTTAGGATCATGTTTAATAGAAAGCAATGCCGCAAAGCCGACCTTAAATGAACGCTCGAGTAAGAAATGGCAGGCAGTCAAACTTTGCATAAAAAGAATTTTGCCAAAATCTCAAAACGGAATAACTTGCGTTATATTCGACCTTTAGAGATTGGGTTTGTGGCATTTGAATCTACATTCAAAGACCTTTAAAATGATATATAACATGACATAGGCCAATACAGTTTCCACTACGACTTCCTCTAGGGGGCGTCCCCCGTGTTGTGCCCACTCTGGAAATGTGGCAACATCGATTTTTTACATCTACTAAATGTTCCCAACAATAATCAAAAGTCAAATTTCGTTAGACTTTTGTGCATGCTCAACCTGTTCAGAGCCTGGACTAGTAGGCCTATATTTATCGAAAGTCATGAGCACAGGTACACCGAGCCATATGTACTATAGAAGGATTCACGAAAATAGTCCGATGAGAGTCGATACATTTTTGCCAAAATTTATTTTGAAATACATTTTTGTACTATATTACACATGGTAAACATAACCACAAATGACAACATTGCAGGTGCGGTTCAATGTCTTCCATAACAAAATACTAACAGATATGTGTTCCTTTTTTACTGTATTCACCAGCTGTGTTCCTGGTTTCAGAACTCTCTGGTGATGATGTTAGTGAAAAAAGAATGGTAGATATCTTTGACACCTACAGTAGTCTACATTTTTTCTCCCGACTGTGACATCCGTGATGCCCCAGGTACGCTGCTCTGCCTGTGCATTGTGTGCTGCAACTTGGCCGTGATGTGCGCGCTGTGCCGCTACGGCCGCTGCGACAAGTCCCGCCACCCGCTCACGCTGCCGCGCCGCATCAGCCGCAACCAGTCGCTCACGTTCAACGCCTGCACGCGAGAGGAGCTCGCCTTCGCGCGGCTCATGGCGCTGCTCTGCGTCGTCTTCGTGCTGTGCTGGATGCCACAAATGGTAATGTTCCCATGGTAGAACAGTTGTGTTGAGCGTTTACACTAAAAGTGTACTCGCACATTTGAGTCTGCGGTGCAGCATCCACAAAAAAATGTGATGGGAAAGGTATATAATGAAATTAATACAAGCCTATATAAGCTGTTTTCACTATTACAACCTCTCTCAAAGAAGCGTTTCAAATCCAGCTACCAGAATCAGTGGCCAAACCCTGAGCTCAAGATCCAGCTATGTCGGGACATGACTTTTGGTCGGATTAGCACACTTAGATCACTTAGATACATATATAGATCTATACAGTTTTCCTCAAATCATTCATTTCCCCCGACAACTCTTTTATCACAAGCTATTTACAACCTTAACTACTGTCTTTAGCTATTAATTTTAATATTTCCTCTATCTGACAAAGTTAATAGCTTTTTCCCCAATGAAGTTTAATTTTAAATATAAGAATTTGCTTCAGATATCAATCCCGATGGCGCAGGTGGCTCCCAAATCCACGTCGAGTTGTCTGTTCTTTCGCTTAGCCGATGTTCTGATGTTGCTCCACTTCACGCTGGACCCGTACCTGTACGTGCTGCAGCGGTGGCCGCTCTTCCGGGCACTCTGCGCCAACAGGAGCCGCGTCAACTCCGTCAAGACTTCTCATGAGCTCAGCACGCAGTGAAGTACCTCACAATGTGCTGTGGGATGAACTTTATTATTAAAATTAATGAACTTTTTCAATAAAAAAGGGATTGACTAGCCCTTATTGTTCTCACTTATTTATTTATTTACTTATTTATTTGGCACAACAGATACAGAGCTCAAGTCTAAGGTTGGCCGTTCAATCCTGAGAAAATCATTAATTTTGTGAAGATTCTGAGCTGTAATGTATCAAATTCATCAGCAAATAAAATTAGGTTTGGTTACTAAATGTACTACTAATAAAATATTCTATAGTTATCATATATACAGTAATTTTATTTTGTAAATGTTTTATAATGTATGTCCAAATGTAAGTGTAAGTAAATGTTCTATGAAATTGTAAATGAATGTGAATATGTATTAAATATATTTTTTGAACATATATTTTCCATCTCTTGCATCAAGAGAGCTGAATTACTATGCAGCTTTAAGAATAAGTAACTATGAAAAGTCTTTAGTATCATATTTTGTAATATAAAAGGAATTTTTAAACTCTGTGTTTTACTTTTTTTTGTCTTATCTGCTGATGTGAATGCAATAGAAATGTCTTCGCAAGTACTTTGTCTCTGTTGGCTGTTGCGTATACTCTCTTTGCTACTACTATAACCCTCGCCACGTAACTTGACGAATGAATTTTCACTACTATTCAGTTAAAATGATTGGATAATAAGCTGTTCTATAAAAAATTGCATGTAACGTAGGCTCAATGATTTGGAAAAGTACCCCCTTTCCTCCCCTCGCCCTACCCAGCTGTTTTTGACCATTCGTCAACTTATGTGGCGTGACTTATAATATTGTCGGACTCCAGCTGGTGACGTCCTGGAACAGGCGGCTCACTTTTAGCAAATGTTTACATTATGCAAGCGATAAATCCTCTTTATCAGTGACATTCATATGTCACTTAATGGATGTAGCTGATCACTTTTACATGTTTAAAAACAAGGCTCATATAAAACTATGTGCAGTGCAGTATTTCAATCTGAGAATACTTTTTGTGGGTGCAGCCTAGTGCATTATTCACATTTTTTAAACGTCTATTATAAGTGTTTTGTCAACAAACAACTTTATGCACATTTTATCAATTCCGTACAATTTGTTACCCTAATTTTATTTTTTTAATGGATAACTTCTATGTAAAAAACACAGCATAGATTCATGCTGCTACTGATTGATAAGTATTTTTATTTTCCATAAATTGTTCTTTTTTACATAAATATGAGTTACATTAGAAAAGCACCAAATTTACACTCACTGATGGTGTTTGATGGGTTATTTTGTAAATATTTCTTTGATTGTATATTGTGTATATACTATGTGTGTGTTATACGTCACATGAGTTTATATAGTCAATTCTAAGTACAAGTGTATAGTTAATATTTTATAGTTATATTTTAAAATAATGTATGCCTAAGTTAAATATGTTGATAGGGCAAGTATCACCTCAAAAGTAACTAATGTTGTGAGATTTGTATTATTATTAATGTCTAGTCTCGGGAAATGGCATTATTATCTCTGCCAAGACATTGTCGGTGACTCATTGAATTTTCACTTTGTTAGTTTGTACAGTATCTGTTGTAAAAAAAATAAATGTACTTTACCTTAACCTCTCATGCACAAATGATTTATTTTATCCACAAAGTTATCTATCCATAAGTTAGATGAAGGATTTCAATGAAATGCCAACATATGCACATATGTCAGGAAGGAGTTGTGCTATGTTTGACTATGCATGTTAATTAGTTTATTTTGGTCTCCACCTCCCACCATGATGGAATTATCTTGTGTGTGCTCTTTACTTTTCAGACGGACGAGTTTGGGAGCGTTCTGTGCATCGGGGGCGATGGGGCTGACGTTACTTTGGGATGAGAGCGTTTCACGCTCATATAGAACGTGTGCCGCTTCTCGGATAAAACGTGATTTAAAATAGTTAGAGGCGATTAAAAATTTTAAAATTTGGATGTATTGTTGGCCATGAACATAGCATGCTATGAGCAAAACTATTTGAATTAGTTTTAAAAAATTGACTTACTTATAATATGAAATGATTTAAAATTTGTGAAACGTAACATGGAAAAGTTGGTCGGCTACCAAATTGCGTTCTATTTGGTCAGGAATGTTCGACAAGCGGTAAAGTTTTAGAGGAAAAGTCAGATTTAATAAAATTAACAGCCTTAATCCACTAAAACAAAATTTTCATTGCTGGGTTCAATTTAATCAGGCGAAATCACGCGCGCTGAAGCGGATACGGCAGCGAGAAGCAAGTAAAAAGTTAATGTTTAAAAAATTACATTCTACACTTAAACAGGTTAATTTACATGTACATCTTCTTAAATTGATCATAATTGTATCTATCTTCTGATTTCTATTATGGGTTTCATCTGTTACGTCCCTTTTTCTCTCGACCTACTGAAGCAATTTTTAAGATTGAGGTGTCATTTTAAAGCTTAGGATATACCGCAGTGACGAATCATAATTAAAAAGGTCATATTCTTTCAGGCTTTACCCGTAGCCTGCGATACCCCCCTTGCCTTTGATTTATTTCTAGAGGGCGCTTTAAAATGTTGACCAACTTTTATTGAAAGTTCTTTAATGTGAATTGTAATTTAACAGCTGATTACCTTCAAACGAATTTTAAAAGCCTGATAGTAAACAAAAATAGATCTCTGTCACTTCATAATCAACATTCACATTCTGTATAGTTAAGGTAGGTTTACACGTGAGAGTTTTTCACTCTCGGAGAGTAGTTAGTTACTCTCATAAAAAACTCAGACAGCTGTTGATAGTACTCGCAGAAAACTGTCTGGGATTAACCATCTTGGAAAATTCGCTGGTTATGTAAACACCTCTGCGAGTGCCTGCTGAGAGTATGAAACTCTCTGAGAGTGGAAAACTCTCACGTGTAAACCCACCCTTAGGAGATGTCTTGTTGGCTAGTGAAGGGGAAGATACCCCCACCACTATCAGCTGTTAAATAGCATTGAAATAAAATAAGACATTAAAAATTAACTAATAGGAGATCTGTAAATCACTGAGGTGGGGGTAATCTCCCCTCAATACCTTTTTCCCTAGCTGGCCAACAAGTCATCTCCCAACTATAGGTGAGTTCAGGACGTAGCGTTGCCCCGCCCCGCCCGGCCTTGGATACGCAGTAGCACACCTAAAATACTTCCACTATGGTCTCCACTGCCAAAAAATTCCTCAGCTAGTTAAATTCATCTTTAATATATACAATCAACAATTTAAAGTTAGTGTGCAGTGTTTGGGAGATTTTTAAGCATGAGTTGGGAGTCCTCTGCAAGCTAGGTCATACTTGTAACCGAGTGTATACCAAACTATGTTGCGAGGATGTTTTAGAATAGCAGGTGTGCTTGAACATATCCCAGCGGAAGACTTGATAACGAGAGGTTAGGTTCCTGGGGTGGGATTAGTTCAAGATACAGATTCATAAAAACAATCAATTTATTTTGTGAAAATAGTAAATTTACTAAACACTTGAACTTAAACCCTAAACAAATTGAATTTACACTAAATCTAATTAAATCCCGTTAATTTTAGAATTTATATGAGGAGAGTCTCATTTGAGACTAATAAAACAAAATATCGTGCTGATCAGTGGCGGATTTACGAAGGTTGAGGCCCTAGGCCAACTTTTCTGAGGGACCCCCAACCTCATCACTGACCAAAGTATGACACTAAAATCATCAAATTAAGCTAAAATTGGCTAAAATCATCCTTAATTTTTTTCCTCTGGTACGAGTAAAATGTAATTGTATGTGTACACTCTGATCTCTGAGAACGAGCTCGTCTTGAAAAGATGCTGGATTATCCAGCTGTTAAATGGTGGTGGGGAAGGGGCAATGATTTGCTTTATCATTGACTATATTTATAGTAAATGGATCTATGCTATAACTGGAGTCACTAATCTGTATTCAAACGTTTGTGAAAAGCGTGCCGCTGTATTTTAGGGATGTTATGTCCGTTACGTTGTCAAATTACTGTTGATGGGAGGCTATCAAAATAGTCAAGATGGCTATCCGTACTCAATTTTACCAAACTCTATTCAATATTTTAGGTGCAATGGGGTCCTATTTATCTGAATTACTTAAATATTACTATAATGCTACAAATGTGTTGCTTTCAGAATTTTGATACTTTCACAAAATGGTAATGGTTTTAGAAAATCTTTAAATTAAACTAACATTAATTGAAATGTCGTCTAGATTTTGCGTTTTGACAGCGTCTCACCCAATAGCAAACTGGCAACCAAAAAATATCAATGGGAAAGCGGAGCACTTTTTGACACCGAGAGCTAGAAGTGACTTTAGTTAGTTTTAATAAAGAGCCCAAAGTTGCCGCCGCGCCCTCTTGCCGTCACCCAGTGTTGCCACCAATATGAATGTGACGTAACCAGGACGTAACCTACAGGTTCATGATCACCCGAAAATGACATGGGAAACGGCAGACGCCTCAATGACTTCACCAAAGTCTCTCTGTTGTGTTGTAAATTTACGTTTTTCAACTACAACAGTCTCAAACAACAGGGTCAAATCTTATGTTCATTTTTACAGTGCAAGTACATCCTTAAAAAAAATATATGTATACCTGGACCTCCGTGTGCGGCCCCCATGCAGCCCGCGGCCCTAGGCCAGGGCCTAGTCAGCCTAGTGGTAAATCCGCCACTGGTGCTGATACAACAATGATGTAAAAACCTATCAAATTAAACATTTAAAAAAAAAGACCTATTCGAATAGATTGCATTTTTACCAAATACTCCTAAAGTACTTTTTTTTAAATCTATTTGAAAGGATGTGGCTTTTGATACAGTCTGGTATATTGATTTTTTTACCAAAATAATACAATGCCACGAAGAATAAATTTGTAACAGCTGTTTATTTAAATTATTAAATTGAATTAAAGCAATTTAAACACAACGTATATAAAGGTTGTCAGTAACACGTTTGATAATCTGTTGTATATATACACTTAAATTTCAATGTACAATACATTTGCAAAGGCCACTTGGGCACAGCCGGTGGTGTTGGCACAGCCCAGAAGCTTATATGAATAACAGGAATAGGCATATCTTAATCTTTTTCCTACATAAACAAGTATAGTTTTACAAATTTTCAGGTCAATCGGTTCAGTAGTCTTTGCACCTATTTTCTTGTCAGTAGTCTTAAAACAAGAAAAGTTACATACTTTAAAAATACATACTTTAGTTTTTATAGATAGAGATTAAAAGTATTATTTGAGGAAAATGGCTAGACGTCTATCACAAGTTTAAATTCTTTGTTTACAGTTAAAAATACGTATTCCACCCCAAAAATATTCTCGAGGAGGATCAAGTTAAAAAAAATAAAAAAAACTACCTAACTTACAGTATTTTAAAAGTGAAGACTGGCGTGCTCTGACGTCTCGCCCTCACATAAAGAGCTTCTATGCCACTTTAAACATTTGTAACATTTAATAACATATTTATAGAGCGAAGCTCGGCTTCCCGGTACTAATGTATAAAGTTATTTTAGACTTTGACTTAGAAATGTTAGGCCCTAAAGCTACTTGTGTATCATTGTAAAACAAATGACTGGAGGTAAAAGCAGAGTAACAACTTTGGTTTATAGTTTTAACTGGTAAACATGGAAGCGTTTTTTTTTGTCATCAAAGCATAATAAAAGGTATATTTTATATTTTATTCAATTGCAATAAGTGACGGAACTATACTTGTTATAGTATTTCTACGCCACCTTGAGACCAAATTAAGCCTAACGCTTGCCACTTCCGCCAAAAATAGTGTTTTACTTCTTGTTCTATCCCCTGTTCTTTCCGGCAACGTCGGTTGCGAAGATGACGGGTTTCAGTGAGAAGGTAAGAAGATAATTAGAATTTTAATTTCTACATAATATGTTTAAATATATGATTTGTTTGGATTCTCGGAAATACTACAAGTCAATCATATTTGCTCAGTAATAAGCCCCCTTTCCAATTATTTCTCAAGTTAATCAACAACTTTAAAATAACCTAGAACTTATGAAGTCCTATTCCAGCACGTGAAGTTGAATCAACCTTTATTTATGCTATGGGTCTAATAATTTATTTTAAAATGAAACTTGTCGATGTAGCCTATGAGTAAAGCTTTTTAAATACGGTACTAGGCCTAGGTCGTAGGTGTTTTACATTGATCAAAAATACTTAATGTATCAAACTTCAGTAAAATGTGTAAGAGATTTTTAACTTATTAGGAATCCTAGACTAGAGGCTCTTCTCAAGATTAACTTACCATTGGCTAATTGGGGTTAAGCATGAACCTAGCCTATACTACAAGGTTTGTAAATTTAATAATAGCGGGTTTATAGCCTTTTGATTGATTCAGGAAGAAAATCTCCAAAAATATCCCCGGAATTACCCAGGCCCACTAAGTCAAGGGACCATTTTCTCCCTGTAGCAAATACCAAAACTTGGATAAACCTATTAAAATAATAACCCAACCTTACAATAACCCATAGTAATAATTAACACCTTTTGAATGTAGCTAACTTAGGTCTATGCTAAGTTAATATGAATAGCCTAGCCTACAATCCATTTTTTATGTTTTATAAGCCTATTTAAGCTTAGGCCTATTCTGCTGGTCAAATCACCTAAACTATTTGTTTTTTCCTAGGCAATTCTCATCGACGGTCGAGGCCACCTGCTCGGCCGTCTGGCTGCCATCGTGGCCAAGACCATACTTCAGGGCAACAAAGTGGTTGTTGTCAGGACAGAACAGATCAACATCTCCGGTAACTTCTTTAGGTAAGATTATTTGATTTCATAGCTGTTAACCCTCTAAGTGTCAATCGCCCGTTTTTGGGCGACCTGAATTTACCGCTAGGCCTAAGTGCTCATAGCCCGATTTCGGGCGACTTTGCAAGCGTTTAATTTTACCAAGGCCTAATTTAAAGCCGTGCGAACAATGATTTTGGCATTTTCAAGTTTTGTCTCGTCACTAGCTTATTACGTTCTCATCCCACAATTTTGGCCAACTTTGCAAGAGGTTTTTTTTTTTTTTTTTTGCGTAAATAAAGCCGTGTGATAGATTATTTTGCATCATTGACCATACCAATGTGTTCAGGGTATTCTGGGCTTCATGAAAAATTATATTTGGTGTTTATTAATTTATTCCTCATTAGTTTACTATGATGTCACCGTTGTTTGGATTTTTGAGGTTATGTTCTTGGCCTACTGTGATAGTGTAGGGCTTTGTTGTGTTTGTTTATTTTTGAAAATTGGTGATGGGTGAAAATATGATAAGCTATATTATATTTTTGATTTCACAATGAAATTTAAAAACAAATCAGGGTGTCTACTGTCCATGAAATCCTGGAAAACCAGGAATTGTACTTAAATTTATTGTTGACATGGAATGTTCAGGAAATGTCCTTAAAGTTTAGAAAATTTGGCTAATGGCCTTAAATTTTTGACTGAATTGTAATGCAGCCGTGGAAAGCTGCATTCGAGTGCACTGTTACATAAATTTTATTGGTACCGGTAAAAGATACAATTTGGGCCAGCTCCTTTTTTGATTTAGAATTTCTCGTGCACTTATGCCATGAACATTTTTCTACATTGTAAAGTTACTTATAGAGATTTTTCTTTATAGCCCTAGCTAAAGTCGGGGACAATAAAACGGGCGTGTCAATGATTTTAAAAAGCCAGCTAATTTAGCTAGGTCTAGGCCTAGGTAAATTAATTTATTAAGCTTGACCTTCACCCGCCTGTTCTATTGCCCCCAGGGTCATTCCATATCAAATCAATCACAAAAAATACATTTTAACACCCAAGGTCTCAGATTTTTATGAAACTTGGTAAATTTGTTCTTTTTATAGGCTATAGATAAACAACCATACCAAGTTTTATTGACTTATCTCTATCGGTTTTCTTTTTACAACCCTTCAAAGTTTTTACTAAAATGCCGGCCGGGGCTCGCCCGAGGCCACAGACAGAACGTGTTTATTTTCTCAGAAAAAATCATATCTTTAATATTTATCAATAGAACTCAATAAAAATTTGTAGTTTAACTAAATAAAACATGCTGATTTTGGAAAAAAATATCATAACACTCTAGGCCTTACCAAAAAATTACCATAAATTGTTATTTTTACAAATATTTTATTTCCGGAAAGTTATTACAAGGGTTCACGTTACAGCCAATATCTACCTGAGGGTTAAAGATAATCAAACAAAACTTTTTACTAAAATTATCTTCAAGATATTTTCTATCACATCCAACAATAAAATTAATGGCTTTTTTATTCCTTCACATTTTAAAACTAATATTTGCCTGAAAAACTTGGTTTTGTCAAATAATACAACAACGATATGCTTATTTATTTTCTTGGGCATAAAATAGTGTGTAGTTATATAGTGTGAAGTACTGAAAAACTATTAATTGTTTCATGTAACTTAAGAAAACATGTTAGAGATAAAATATTAGTATTATCACCTAAATAATTTGTTTAAAAACATTACATTAAGCCTTTCCGTTGGTCATCCAGACCATGTCACCCACCGATTTGGATTTTAATGAAACTTGGTATGGTTGATTCTTCTATACAGATAAGAAAATATACCAAGTTTTAGTGCTCTATCTCCGCTCATTTGTTTTCTAGAGCTGTTTGAAATTTGAATAAATGTGTCGTTTTTGAATGCCCGAGGTTTCCATGGTAATGTGCCCATTGTTCCATGATTATGAAAAGAAATTTGAAACACTCTCATTTGCCAACCACATAAAATGAAAATTGCAGGCGTTGTCAATAAACCTACAGATTTAAAAAAAAAAAAAAAAAAAAAAAAAAAATAGTTAATAGTACTTCCAATTCATATATTTACAAAAAAAGGTAAAACACAGGCGTGTATATCTGTAAGGCAAACCGAACAGACAACCATACATCATTAAGGTTTTTAGAGAAAATTTTGTTTTACTGAAATGTAAATATTTTTGAAAGGCACAGTGGTTTTCAATTGGAAGGTTTTTCAGCAATCCCTGTGCAGCCCCTGTGCTACCTTATGATTCAATCAAATTAATGGCTTTTTCTCTGCTTCATACTTTTTAAAAAATTTACACTTTTTTTTGTAAAATTCTTAGCGCCATGTTTAATATCTTTGATATGAATTAAAACATCTGTGAGCCAACTTAAAATCATAAAACTATGTACTTTAATAACTCTTAACATTAGCAACAACCCATTTATAATATTAAAACCCTTTTGGATAAATTACAATTTTGTTTCATAATTTATGGTCATTCCATTGAAATTGTCCAAAAATGAATAACTTAAATCGCTTCTATTGGTTTTTTTTTATTATTAAAGAAAACTTTTATGTTATTCACACATTTAATCAAGAAATAAAATTTTGTTTTTTAGTTAAATTTAAGTTAGTTCTCATTAGCTGATTTTCAAACATGGTGGATGCCTATTCCTAAAAAATTAATTGTTATCTGGGTAAAGTTAAATATATCTTGACATTCAAAGAGATAAGTACAAATATAAAATAAAACGAAAGTGTAGATTTTACCATCTTTCAATATGATAGTCTTAAAAGTCAACCCTTTGAAAATTAATACTTAATAAAGTAATATTGAATGAATTAAATATAAATTTAACAAGTGAAAATGTTGTTTTTTTTTTCAATAATATAACTCAGGGAATACTCTTCAACTTTAATTAAAAAAATAAAAATATCTTACACAGTTAAAAACTTACTCTTTAGAATAAAATAAATATACAGAATGGTAAACTTCGTACGGTTACACTCCATAAAATCCGACATTTTAAAGTTTGATTATTACATTTGAATACTGCAAAGTATGCATTTCTCATAAGAAAAGTCCAAAAATCTGAATAGTTCCTGTATGAAGTATTCCTATGAAATAAAACCAGTTTCAAGTGGTTTACTGACCACTGTGCCTTTCAAAAATATTTACATTTCAGTGAAACAAGATTTCTCTCTAAAAAAATTACTGATGTCTGTGTTTTATTTTTTTAATAGAATAAATGAATTGGAAGTAATATAAATTATTTTCCCCCTGAAATTTGTATAATATTATTGGCAACACCTGAAATTTTCATTTGATGTGGTTGGCAAATAAGAGAGTTACAAATTATTTTCATAATCGATGCACATTGCACATTACCGTGAAAACCTCAGGCATGCAATAATGACAGTTTTATTTCAATTTAACAGCTCTATAGAAAATAAATGAGCAGCGATAGAGCACTGAAACTTGGTATATTTTCTTATCTGTATAGAAGAATCAACCATACCAAGTTTCATTAAAATCCAAATCGGTGGGGTGACATGGTCTGGATGACCAACGGAAAGGCTTAATGTAATGTTTTTAAACAAAATATTTGGGTGATAATACTAATATTTTATCTCTAACATGTTTTCTTAAGTTACATGAAATAATTAATAGTTTTTCATTACTTCACACTATATAACTACACACTATTTTATGCCCAAGGAAATAAATAAGCATATCGGTGTTGTATTATTTGACAAAATCAAGTCTTTCAGACAAATATTAGTTTTTAAATGTGAAGGAATAAAAAAGCCATTAATTTTATTGTTGTATGTGATAGAAAATATCTTGAAGATAATTTTAGTAAAAAGTTTTGTTTGATTATCTTTAACCCTCAGGTAGATATTGGCTGTAACGTGAACCCTTGTAATCACTTTCCGGAAATAAAATATTTGTAAAATAACAATTTATGGTAATTTTTTGGTAAGGCCTAGAGTGTTATGATATTTTTTTCCAAAATCAGCATGTTTTATTTAGTTAAACTACAAATTTTCATTGAGTTCTATTGATAAATATGAAAGATATGATTTTTACTGAGAAAGTAAACACGTTCTGTCTGTGGCCTCGGGCGAGCCCCGGCCGGCATTTTAGTAAAAACTTTGAAGGGTTGTAAAAAGAAAACCGATAGAGATAAGTCAATAAAACTTGGTATGGTTGTTTATCTATATAAAAGGAACAAATTTACCAAGTTTCACAAAAATCTGTGACTTAGGGTGTTTTGCCCTGGTTGAGTTGATATGGAATGACCCCCCAACTATTGGGATTTAGTCAACTGTTCTAGGCTATTTAGCCCGTGTTTACTAACTTACCTTACTGTATGTTCAAGCTTACACAATTTTATGTGTTTAATACTGTATATTTTGCGTATTTTGGTTTGACACACTGTAAGAGAGTCATAGCCATAGCCTATAAGGTAAACTGCCTAAATGCCGTGTACATACCAAACGCCGTGATTCCTCACTCTACGTGCGAATACTGACGAAATCGGCAATCCGACGGCGAAATAACGACGTCATTTTCACTCAAAAACTCTTCGTTTACTACTCTGTGTGTTTCTTGGCAGGACGCGGCAGCCAAATTTTCGTCAGTTGGCGGTCAAATGTTGCCCGGTGCAGAAGTGTTTACTTTCTTAGCTTCTTTACTAAGGATACGGGAGAGCCAAATAAGTTATTGACGCTGTATATTTCATATAAATGGGAGTTTTCATCGATTTAAACATTGTTTATAATCTTTTCTATCTTAAAACTGCTTCATTAAGACGATTTCATTCCTGAATGTCTTTAAAATAACTGGCACAGGATTTAAACTGTAAATCATTCAGTTTTTAAAACCCGTGATAACGACCACGGAAATTGATTTTTATATGTGCCTGTTCAGTAATGCATTAAAATAGTTTTTTTTACGTTTATACGAGTTATAATTTATGAAATTTTAGATAAAGAGCTAATTTATATAAATACTAAACTCCGTGATTGATATTTTAACTTTTACTTAAGTAAATAACTTGTTTCTTGTCAAGAATCTACTAGATGTTTATTAAGCTTTGATTATTGAGGGTGTTATTTATTTGTCTTTTCACTTATTTTTAATTGTAAAAATATATTTTTACTCAGAGCATTTTGCAGATAAGGATTTTAATAAATAAATTGTTTAGAATGTGATCTAACCTTTTTATTTCCAATTATCAATGGTCACGGGATTTGAATGACAAATAATGCATTTTTCAAATTCCGTGCTTGGAGTCACAGATTAAAGCTTTTGAAGAGGTGGTTTTTAGTAACGAAATATCTAATTTTTTCCACGTTTTGATCCAAGTTTAGTTGAAAAAGTGTTAGTTATAATACTAAAATTCACGAATCCCAAAATCCGTGGTCGACATTTTGGTGTCAACATTACTGAAAATACGTTTGTTGTACAAAGTTTTTAACAAGATGTTTAAGTTTAACACATTAAAGCAATGTAGGAGTAGAAATATTATCTTTTAATGACCTTAAATATTTCGTATGTCAATGCTCTTTTTAAAAAAATGTAGTTATTTCTTGACCAAAGATATAAGCATTGACTATGAATACTATAAAATCCATAGTCAATGATGTAAGTACTCAGCAAAAAAAGTTCTCTCCTTTTGCAATAAATGTTGATGTAACTTACTTTAACTGCCGTTCTAATGTATTGTGTAATAAACTTGGATTTAATTTAAGATGCTATTTATATGGTAAAATGAAACGAATTTGATATAATATAACTTTTTTATTTGGGTTTCCTTTAGTTTATTCCTCTATGAGAAGAAATTTTTCACTGTATGCAGTCTTGACATCATATGCTCTAAACTGTCGTCAGCCTGTAAAAGACATTTCTTATATGGGTATTGTATTAGCAATAATAAGTAGTTATATTGCCAAAGTAACATCTTAAAAAAAGTTTCTGACCATAATATGGGTACAACAGGGTGGTCACGGAATTTGGCTGGCATATCACGGAGTTATGTTTCGTTCTCACAGAATTATGTAAATGTTGCAAAAATGACTTACTCTCGTAAATATTTTATAGTTAATCACATTTTGAAGCTATTTACCACCTGAAAACAGTATATTGAAGGGGAAATAATGAGGAGTAAAAAAAATAGTACAACATACAACCTTACTTATGGAAAAAGGTGTTTAATGGTTGAAAAGAAACTTAACCAGGCTGAAGGATGCTTAAGGTCACGGCATTTAGGCAGTTAACCTTAGGCTTAAATTAATTAAATGTTTTGTTTCTTGGTTAGGGCCTTTAGAACTGTTTTTGTCCAACTTTAAACACTTCAAATTATTTTGATAAACATTGTTAAAACCATTAGGATAAATGTCCTTAAATGTACAGGAATCGTCCAGGAATTTTTAGTTTTGAGTTCAGTAGACACCCTGAAAACATGTAGGCCTATCTTCAATATTTTATTCATTGTGCATATGATTATTGTGGAGCAGGGGTGCAGAATATGTCTGATCCGACAATTTAGGATTGGGGGAAATTTCATGGTGTCTAAGAAAATTTTGGGGAATTTTTTTGAGATTTTTTTTTTTTCATAGCCTTTTTGAAGTTAAAACTAGGGATGTGTCGATTCTCGATACCACCGATACTTGGCCATTGGTATCGGTATGGAGAATCGATTGTCTAACTGATACCTTTCGATACCGGTCGGTTCAGTTGTCTGGTAAATGGAAATTTGATTTCAAGTTATGCGTCATTGCGTCACATTAAAACATACTAAAAGCCACTTTTACAGACGGTGGAACAATCCAATAAGTCTAATAAAGCAAAAATTATTTTCATTCGGTTGATCGTTGATCGAAAGAAAATAAAGCTAACATCATCAACAACAATCTCGCGTACGCAAGTGGCGACTGCTGGTAACTGCGCAAACAAGCGCCAGAAAAGTAGTCCCATATTCAGATTAGATCTTGACGATATTGCCATAATTTAATTACTATTTTAACTTTATAAGATATTTCATTTAATTTTACTATCTTAAAATAAAAGAGGGTCATTCCATATCAAATCAACCAATGGTCTGGAACTTGATCTCTCAGAATTCAATGATTTTTTTTTTGCAAGTAATGCTATTTGAAAATATGAAAATTACCAAGTTTTAGATTTTTTTGACTCTTCGTTTATGAGTTATAAATTTTTGAAAATTGAAAAATCGGCAGATTTTTGGCGTGTTTGGAAACCTTTAAATAGCTCTAATTCCAAAACCATTCAACCTAGAGAGTTCAAACTTTCACCATTCTCTTTAGAATTCTAAGAGCTTTAATTTGATGTGTCACTTGACTATATTAGCTAAGAAATTAAATTTTTTTAAAAATCCAAAAAAAGTTTTTTTTTGACAAATCTCAAAATTGAAAATTTTATTTTTTTGGGAAAACATATATGTTTTTTGTACTTCTTATTAGAGTGCATGTGCCAAATTTCATTATGTTACTCCTATGGGATCATATTAAAAAAAAAAATTATTACTAAAGTTAGTTCAACCACTTAATACGTATAATGCATGTAAGTTAATGTAACCACAGACTAAAGATAAGCGACATAACATAATAAACATAATGAGTTTCAGTAAAGTAAAATTTATCTTAAAAAAACATTTATAGAAAGATCTTTACTATATATTACAATAAAATGAGTACACAATAATAATATTCACAGTAATAATGATACCATATTCATTTTACTGAACAGTTAATAAATCGGGATCATATTTAAAAACATTAAAAATACCAAAGTAGTTCAACCACTAAACTCACAATATGCACTAAGTAAACATTTAAATTACAATAAATAATGCTAATAGTTAAAAAAAACTTATACATAAAAATATAACTACACCTTTTCCACTTTTATTTCAGAAACAATCATGTAGATTTCAGACAAGATCTTTTGTATTTTATAATTAATTGTTATATGTATTTCAGAAAACTAATTATCAAATTCAGATTAGTGATTTTCATTTCAGACATTGCCAATTGAATTTAATACCGTATTAATAAAAATTATAATTTTGAGAAATAGTAAATTGTATTTCAGAAAACAAACTATTAAATTCAGATAAGTGATTTTCATTTCAGATAATTTCAATTGAATTTCATATAAATGAATGTAATTTGAGAAATAATAAATTGTTTTTCAGAAATAATAAATTATGCTTCAGATGAAAATAGTTAATTTTATTTCCTAAACAACAAATACAGTTAAGAAAACGACCACCACATAAATTGATTGTTTTAAATTTAAAAAGAACCGTTCTCATTTGACACTTAAAAGTCAACAATGAAGATACTTCCAAATTACATGTTTCTGAAGTATATACAATAACTTCTTAAAATTAAATAACTCTTTCAGAAATACAACTCATATTTTCCAAAATATATATGCAGTATTAATCCTACCACGCCAATGGGTAGGACTTGCAGATTATCTGCGGATGAGATGACTAAAGCTTCTCAAATTTTATCGAAGAAGATGCAAGCACTGTACTCGTAAAATAATCACATCCTGGTTTCAAGACAGTGGCTTGTGATTAATTAACTCGAAGATAATGTTTTTGATTGTAAATAAATTGAACTTTGTAATCGAACAATCTTGGATATATAGCCTAATATACTTGTAAATATTTTATAAATAAATAATAATTATTTTCAAGTGATTAAACAAAAAAACTCTACCAAGAACAAGACAATGAATTTTAAAAATTTAATAACAAGAAGTAAGAAACTAAATGACTTTATGAATCATTTGACATATAATACGATGGTAAGTTTGTATGCTGCTTGGTAAAATTAATTCTGCAACACTGTTACTTT
>CM061532.1:260003269-260027725 GCA_030545055.2 Neoaliturus tenellus
GTATTAATTTTTAAGAATAATGATGGTATTTAGCATTAAGGTGTATTAATTTTAAGAATAATGATGGTATTGGTTGTGTTGAATTATTTGGTTTTTAATAATGTGTTGGTACTAATAATTTATGTTTGTTTTGTGCATTGTGTTTTGCCTTACAGCTAGATGTTAGGGGGTAGATTAACTGTAAATTCAGAAGTTCAGTTGAACTTCATTTAAATGGGTGGGACATCCGCAAGTCGGACTTTTTTTTTGCATTTTGTTTAGGAATATGATGGGTGGGATTAGTTTGGGTGGGGTTAGAGTTGCGTTTCTGCATTAACTGTTCCAGTTTCCCTGAAATTAATGGTTACGCTTTGATGCGGACGGGAAGTTACGCTTTGATGCGGACGGCCCAGGGACCTCCCTTGCAGAACGTAACTAGTGGGTTGGGAGTGGGAACCGCTAGGCAAACAGGGTGGTGGGAACAGTATTACTGTTCCCATCACCTTGGATCATTATAAATCTTGAATGACCTTGACCCACTTTCGGAAAGGTCAATGACCCCCCCCCCCCGAAAAAATGGAGCCCCCCCCCCCCCGAAAAAATGGAGCCCCCCCCCCACTCCTTCCCCCACACTCCTTCCCCCACCTCCTGGGCCAATGACCGGTCATGACCGGCTGCTAACCCCTCTCATTTGCATACCGTTATAAAAGCCGAGCCAGCCGCGGCCAGTGTTTCATTCTGATTCCAGACGTTACGCTGCGAACTTAGAGTTATAACCATGTCTTCTGTACCGACTACTACTTCTACTTCGACTTCTATTTCTACAACAGCTGTTCCTGCACCTAAGAAAACTCTTCGCCTCAAAAACCTGCCTGATTGCTACAAAGAACCGACTTGCATCTCAACCTTCAACTTCTAGAGCTTATTCTTCCGCCAACTAACACGTCTAGACTTCGTAGTATTTTTTCTCCCGCCCTTCGCCTTCGCCTTCAAAGGACTCCGCACCACCATCAACTACTATGCCGCCACCGCAGAAGCCAGTTCATCACTATCCTAATACCCCTTCCGTTGAAACCATTGTTCATCGTCTTAGCACAACCTATTATCCCACTATCACCATTGCCTCCTACCCCACCACTTAGTACACCTAAAGATCATACCTATCACAAAACTGATTCCTCTCAATCTGCTACTAAACCATCTCCTAAATCAGCTCCTAAACCAGCTCCTAAACCAGCTCCTAAACCTACTCCTAAACCCGCTCCTTCAGAGCAATTTCAATTATTACAAGAAGAGCGTCGTAGGGCATTTAGCCGTCCCACTACTTGCCCTGAAATGCTTACTAGGGGAATTAAGAAAGGATCACCTTGTGGGAGGAAATGTGTAAAAAACGAAAGTTTTTGCCGTGTACATGTCGTAAAACCACATTTCTGAACCACAAGTGACAGAAACCCCCACTGTTGAATACCAATCCAAAATTATTGGTGTGAAAGGAAATAGGCTTAAGAGAGGTTGTGTCTATTTTTTTGAAAGTGTTATTGACAACGAACACATTTTGGCAACTTGTAACGGCTTAAGATATAATATTAAAGTGATTGAATCCTTGCGCAAAGAGAAATCAGTTTATGAGTTAGACTCTAAAGACTATCTCCTCAGACACAAACTGGATGGTATTACAAGGTGGGGGCGTAGCAAGTAAATTCACATAGCTTTTTCCAAATTATTGCTTAAAAAAATACTGGGGAGAAACACAACGCGTTATAGCGTTGTGTTTCTCCTTACCCCCGGGGGGGGTGTTTAGCCCCCCCCCCTTCCCCCACTACTCCTTCCCCTACCAGTCCTTCCCCTACCACTCCTCTGGGTGAATGGCCGGTCATGACCGGTTGTCTACTTTCATTTAACCGTTATACTAGCTACTCCAGAGTCTTCATTCTAATCCGTGAGGCCACTGCCGCAACATGCCTACTCTATTAGAATTATGTTTGCGACAGATAGTTTCAAATATAGTGTTGGTGGAACTTGCATTTCAAGATGCAAACCTTCCACTAACACTACGTCAAGAAGTGTATTCTTTTTATAGGGAAAATTTTGGAGTTTTTCATTACCTTAAGTATAAATTTATGGATGGAACAATATGTGTCCAGAATTGCGGTTCGGCTGCAATAGGAAATGGAAGATTGGATTTTATAATAGATGGTGGAGTTTATGAATACAAATCTTACTTGTCATACAAGTTTATCATCCCAGAAGAAGAAAAATGCGATATTTGTGCACTTAATTTGTACAAGTTTATACAAGCCGATCCTGCTGAAATCCATTTGGAAAACAACATTGAAGTCCCTTATTTTTTTATGCCTTAAGCTCCATAGCAGTCACCAAACCCAGCCAAACGGCCCTTTTCAGGGCCACCTAAGACTTAAATTTAGGGATGTAAGCTATTTAGCTTACATGCGACTTAGCAGAAATAAGTTCTGGTACATGGCTAGTTTGATCCGTGTAGTAGTAAGCAAAGGAGGGTTCTGTGTCCATCCCCACTCCTTAGGGTCAATGACCGGACCTGAAAGGTCAATGACCCCCCCCCCCCGAAAAAATGGAGCCCCCCCCCTTCCCCCACTCCTTCCCCCACTCCTTCCCCCACCTCCTGGGCCAATGACCGGTCATGGCCGGCTGCTAACCCCTCTCATTTGCATACCGTTATAAAAGACGCGCCGGCTATGGCTAGTGTTTCATTCTGGTTTCTTCCACCACTCTTGTTGCTTCGCCGCTCTTGTTGCTTTGTTCGTGCCAGTTTTAATATCTTTATTTTTAAAATGCTTCCTTACTTTAATGAAAATTTTAATCCTTCAGAAAATGCAGATGTTTTTCAACCACCTGAAGATGGTTTCCAACATCATGAAGAAGATGCTTTCCAAGAACATGAAGAAGATGTGATAGAAGACATGGATAATAGCAGTGAAGATGAAAGTGAAGATGACAGTGAAGATGAAATTGAAATTAATGAACAATTCAAAGTATATTTTATAGAAACACCAATTTCCTTTTGATGTAGTTGAAAGATTTATTTTTGAAGCACATAGATGGCTAAATTTAGGATTCAACATTATAATTGGTTCACCTATTGTCTACAATAACAGTATACTTCTTCCTTCTAACTCCAAATGATCGAGAACAAATTCTTACTTGGCAGGACGATGCTGATGAGATCATACGAACTGAACATTGGTGTTGGGTACTTTGTTGCAAGAGTGGCTTAATAACCACATTACCCTTCCCCACCTCCACCCTATCCCTTCCCAATCCTTATTCCTTCCCCCTTCCCCATATTTAAAATTTATAAAAGTGGGGCTATGAACCTTCAGGTTTCTAGTCTGTACTCGCACTTTGTGCCATGAAGTACATCTCTTGTATTTTTTTTCTCCACCTTTTAAAATATTATTTGTTTGAAAAAATGCCTCCTAATGTGAATTACCATTTTAATTCTTCCGAAATTTCCGATGTTTTTGTACAACCTGAAGACATTTTAAATAATGGTAGTGAGAGTGAGAGTGAAGACGATGATGATTATAGTGTTGCAACTTAGTGAAGAACGTAAAGTTATAGCAATTGATCCACAATTTCCATTTGATACAATAGAAAAGTTTATGGTTGAAGCCAATAAATGTTAAATTTAGGATGTTATATACGAATTGACTCTTTTATATTGTATGGTGATAGTCATTCTTTACTTGTCACACCAAATGACAGAGACCGCATGTTGCAGTGGGCACAATCTATGATGGAGTGCTATGAACAAGGTGTGGACACTGGTGGCTATTTTCTTGCACAAGTAGTGTAATAACAAAAATTACCTTTCCCCCCACCCTACACCCTATCCCTTCCCAATCCTTATTCCTTCCCCCTCCCCATTTTTAAAATTAATAAAAAGGCGGGCTATGAACCTCCAAGTTTCTAGTCTGTACCTACACCTTGCGGCATGAAGATGCTTACCAGAATTGATGGTTTTATAGCCAATGATATTAATATATGGAGTTTGATAACAAACTTACGGATGAAAATTGAAGAAAAAATTATGGCAAACAATGAGCTAGGAGTTATAGTTTTTGTTTCATTAGTAGAACATTTTGAAATTTTGTATAGTATAAAAGTAACAATTAACAATATTAATGAACTATTTCCTTGGACAATTTTTATTCGCAATAAAGTTGAAGAGCAGAAAATTATAGTAGATGTGACAGCAATTGAAATATAACCTAGATAGAGAAGAATAGATATAAACCCCTCCTATTACTTGGTTTTGCAAAAATAGTGGGGGTAGGAGTATATATAAGACTAAGTAAGCAATGCATAGTTTGTTATTTGAAGTAAAAGAAGTAGTAAGGAAACATGTTGTCTAGAGATACTCCATTTATTAATTATTCTCAAGTTAAAGATGTTTTTGAAAGCACAATTGAAATACAGGAAGAAAACATAGAGGAAACTTATGACGAAACTGATAATGATTCTATGATGGAAGAGGAAGAAATGGTACAGATTGAACAAGAACTATTTGAAGAAATGATAAATGATAGTGATGAAGATATAATTAAGGAAGCTATTGAAATATTTATATTGGATTCATCATTGGAATCACCCATATCACCTTTACTGTCTTCTGAATCTGAATCTGAATTGGACTAAGGTACCCCCACTATTTTGAAGAAGTAGTGGAGGGAAAATATCCCCACCACAAGTTAAAAGTTGGTGGGGGAATGTTTATAAATGTGTTAAATATTTGTGCAGGAGATCAGTCTTAAAGAGACTAGTGACCGAAGATGTTTCGTAAAATACCTTTTGATCCTTCATACTACAATCTGTTTGATATACATCGTTTTCCAGACATTGAGGAGAAATTGTACAAGAAATTTTGTTCTCTACTGGATAAACCACAAAAACTACCACCTAATACTTTTACCTACAAGCTACCTATCATGGACAAGGACGATGTAAGCAAAATACCATTGGTTCAAGTCAAATTTTTGGAAGAAAAAATTCTTGTTTGTGTCAGGGAAGTATTTCACAATGATTATTCAAAAAAATTGGCTTTCAACTTTATTCAAGAACATGCGGGATCTGAAAGAGAACAGTATCCCGAACCATATTACAAATATCTTTTCGAGAATGGAGCGAGTGTAACTGTAGAAATAACCATTACATTAGTATAACTCTCCCTACCATTGACGTCTCCCCACCATTGGCATCTCCCCACTACTGACTTAAATTTGATGGATAAATGTGTTGACTATCTGTGTAGAAGCTCACTCTTCAAGAAATTGTTGATCAAAATGTTTCATCATGTACCGACTTCTTCCTTCAGGGAAAAACAAAGATTAAAACGACTAGAAAAAGAAAGACAAGACCGAGAAGATATGAAGATGGAATTCAATAGACTACAATTTCAAATACCAGGAATTGAACTTGGAGCACCAAGATTGAAAACTCTCCACTGGGCTGGAAGTTATATCAAATTTTTGAAAGTACAAGTTGAAGCAAGAGATCTAAAATTGAAAAGATTAGAAATGGAAAATCGAGAATTGAAGAAATTAATATCACACATGTCTGGTAATACAACTGTTCAAGAAGGTGAAGAAGAAGGAAAAGAAATTTTAGGAATCTAAATTATCAGCACCCCTTTTAGAGAATAGGGAATAGATCACTTTGTGGTAATGTAATAACATGCCGCTTAGTGATCTATTCCCAGTTCTCGCTTAATATCCAATGACCTTGACCTACATAAAAGTGGTGGGGGTAAGAGCATATAAAGAGATAGTTATGGATATAACTTTCAGTACAAGTCTAACACTATGGACAGCTTGTTAGTTTTGTGTTTACAACAAATTATCAATAATGGGTTTCTTTACCGTTATATAATAACATCAAATAAATGTGAAATACCTCAACCAATTCGTGAAATGGTCATGAAATTTAAGAAGGACAATAGTGGATTTGGTATTTATCTTGCTTTTATTTTTGAAGATGGAACAAAAATGTGTCATGATTGTGGAAAAGCATCTGTTTTAGACTTTGAACAATTTGAAGATGATGGAGGTAAATTAGTTCACCTTGTAAAAGGCCAAGTGATGAAATTTGAAACAGTCAAGAAAAAATGTAACATTTGTGCACAAAACTTGTTTGAATTTATTAAGTATAGTGCATTAAAATCATGATATCCCTTCTACATATGAAGAAGGTGGGGAAGAAAAAGAGTGGGGATTATAAAGTGGTGGGAGAACTTGTATAAATGTAGGCTGTTTGAAGAGACTTTTAATATTGTTGCAGCATTTGTTGAAACAACATGCAGTTCGAAGTTTGCCATTTTAAAATTAAATATGAAGATTGGAGCTCTGTTGCAGGATTTGTCAAGTCTAAAGAAGATAATCAAAAGTTGCTAAATGTACATTGCTATATTCACAATGAAGAAAGTCATGACAAAATAATGGCATATTTAAACACACCTAATGTAACATCAGAAAGCTCTGCATTTATAAAATATTTAAAAGAAGAAGATTTGGATGTGACCCTAGAAGTTTGGTATCTAATTTAAATTATTGTGGTGGGGGAAATGTAGAAGTTATTGGTGGGGGAAATGAGATAAAACCAGCAAAATTGTAGAACAGAATTCACTCTATACAACGATGGAGCATCCTTCCACAACACCTGTATTGGCATCTGTGGATTGGCATCAAAATTATCAACCAAATACTTCAAGTTCAAATTGTTATGAAAATCATCAGCCTAGCACTTCAAATTCAAATTGGTATGAAAATCAGCTGCCTAGTACTTCAAGTTCAATTTGGTATGAAAATCAGCAACCGGCCACTTCAAGTATAAATTGTTATGGAAATCAGCAAACTATTACTTCAACACAAAATTTCTATGAAAATCAACAGCCGACAACATCAACTAATTTTTGTACATCAGTATTTAAAGTATCAAAACCCCATTTGGATTGTAATAAGTTAATATCAGCTCAATCAGGAAGAATCAGGAAAAACACATACATGAGAGAAAGGTGCAAGAAAGAAAGGATAGAATTTACAAAATTACAGTTAACAGTTCCCTCTATTAAAGTGGGATGTACTAGAATACAAACTTTGCAAGCAACCAATGCATATTTGTTGGAATTGTTAGAAAAAATTGAAAAGTTGGAGAAGAAGAATGAACATTGTAAAAAGTAACCACTCATTCCCCCCAAGAAAAACAAAAAAAAAAAATAATAAAATAGTAAAATGAAAAAAAAGTAGATGTAGAATAGAGAGCGAGGAATAGATCACTTTGTGGTAATGGACTAACATGCCACTTAGTGCTCTATTCCTCGTTATCGCGTTATATTGGATGACCTTGACCTACATTAGTAGGGTGGGGGAAATTGAAAATGGTGGGGGAAAGTGTATAAAGGAGAAGCCTACTGTAGAGGAATCACTCTGAAAGTAAACTTGTCAGAAGTATGGACTTGACCACAAGCAAAGAAGAAGATAGAAAACAAAGATTTCGAGAAATGGCTAAAGTAAGAGAGTCAAGAATAAGGTTGAGATTTTACAAACTACAGAGATTGATTCCTGGTGTTAAGTTAGGAGAAATAAGATCAAGAACGGTAGACATGGCGGCTGATTACATCAGTTACTTACAATGGGAATTAATGATAAAGGAAGCAAGAATAGAAGAGCTGGAGCACAAGATAAAACAACATATTGAAACATCGAACAGTGAACCTATAAATTGTGTAATAAAAGAAGAAAATGTAAAAGACTTAAATTAAACAAAACAAAAAAAAAATGAACTTGGACTTTGGTTATTGATTGGACACTTCTTAGAGAATGGGGAATAGATCACTTTGTAGTAATGAATCATCATGCTGCTTAGTGATCTATTCCCAGTTCTCGCTTACTCAAAAATGACCTTGACATACTTAGCAAAATATGATATAAGCCGGATCAAAAACAGTTATTCCTCATTTACTGGAAATGGCTCCTGTGGACAACACCGATTATCCAAGGAAATCTATGATTGAAATATTGTATAAAATTCAATTAGAGGATTTAAATATGGAAGAAGATGAAAATAATAGCGAAACTTCAGAAGTAGAAACTATAAATGATATGGATGTGGATGTAACAACATCAGAAGAAGAAAATGCCAATGATGTGGAGAATGAAAATTTGGATATTGATGTAGTAATATCAGAGTCTTCGTCATCATTTGAATATGAAGAAATACATATTGAAACTCCAATTCATATAGAGAATATTAATGAAGAATCTGTTAGTAGAAGATTAATATTTTGTCCAAGACGTTTGTTTTCTTCTGAAAGTGAAGAAGAAGAAGATGAAATAGTAGTGGGGGAACTATTATAAAAGAAGGAAAGGGAGAGCTCATTTCATTTATTGGCGAAATTTTGAAGAGTGAACACCACCAAACATGTATCATTGCGATAAATGTTTGGAATCGTTTAATGATGATATTCTGTTAGAAATACATAAGGAACTAATTCACAACAACATAGAAGAACAAGAAGAACAAGAAGAACAAAATGAAATAACAGCAAGACCTACAACAACTTTACCAAATTTACAAGTATCAGCTTTACCCGGAAAGGTAGTAATGCATCATAAGATTCAAAATGAAGATTTAAACTTAGAAGAATTTATTAGAGAAGCAAAACCAATCATCAGTAGAACTTTAAAAGAAGAATTAAAAAGATTGAATTTTCTCAAATTTGGATTACTACTAGAAGCTATGTTTATAAATGTACAAGAAGAATTATCACCAAGAGGATTTATAACTAAAAATCAAACTATCATAGGAAGTTCAGACATTGATTCAATAGTTGAAAAATGTATAGAAGAAATATTAACTAAAATTCAGGAACATGAAGGACGAGGATCAGGGTGGAGTCTTATAAGTATTGAAGGATTAAATATAAGAGTTCATAAACATGGATATGGACTAATGGGATCTAGTTATATTCGTTTACCAAAAATAATTGAGGATACAAGATCATGTGTTAATGTGAAAAATCAAGATAACGAATGTTTTAGATATGCGATGACATGTAAATTTGTACCAAATCATTGTAATGAACCAAACCAGCACTATGAAAATCAAAGATATAGATATAACTTTCAAGGAATTAGTTATCCTGTATCACTAAAAGATATATCAAAATTTGAGAAGAAAAATCCCGGCACATCTATTAATGTTTTTGGATTAGATAGTTCAAATAAAGTTTATCCTTTACGTATTGCTAAAGAAGAACTAGCAGATCATACAGATTTACTACTACTAACACAAGGAGATGTATCTCATTATGTGTATATAAAGAAATTTGACTCTCTTGTTAATAAACAACTTTCAAAAAATCGAAACAAAAAGCTGATCTGCAAAAGATGTTTTAATTTCCAACGAGAAGGAAGACAAGGAATGGAATGGTTACAAGAGCACAAAAGATTATGTAACAATAATTATGAAGCAAAAATTATTTTACCTTCAGAAAGCAGAGCATTTGTTACATTTCAAAAAGTTCATCATCAATATCGTATCCCTATAGTTGTATATGCTGATTTTGAATCAACACTAATTCCTATAGAAGATGAAAATTGTGAAGCTAGAAAAAGTGTCAAATATCAAATGCATAAACCAAATAGTTTTTGTTTAATGGTTAAATCAACATTATCAGAAGAACATTTAAACCAATATGGATTAACTTCAGAACCTCTAGTATATCGTGGTGAAAATGTGGAAACAATATTTCTTGACCATTTATATTTAATAGCTGAAAATGTACAAAGATTATATACAAATATCATACCAATGAAACCGATGGAGGAAGAAGAGGAAATTCAACATGAAAATGCAACTCATTGTTTCTTATGTAAAAATGAATTTACCATTGACAATTATAAAGTTAAAGATCATGACCACCTTACAGGTTATTACAGGGGTGCTGCTTGTAATAAATGTAATTTGAGCTATCGTTTACCACTATTTATTCCTGTGGTTCTGCATAACCTCAGTGGGTATGATGCTCATTTTATAATACCTGAATTAGGAAGAGACGATGGTTCGATAGATGTATTGGCTGAAACTTCAGAAAAATTTATAAGTTTCTCTAAAACAGTTGGAAATGTCAAATTAAGATTCTTAGACTCCTACCGATTTATGCCGTCGAGTTTGTCTAAACTTTCTGAAAATTTAAGGAAACAAGATTTTATTGAAACAAAGAAGATTGTAAGTAACGTCAAACTGGATCTCGTACTTCGGAAAGGTGTTTTCCCATATGATTATATAGACAGTTTAGAAAAGTTTAATGAAACATCACTTCCGCCAAAAGAAGAATTTAAAAGTAAACTATACGACATGGACATATCTCAAGAGGATTATGATCATGCATGTAAAGTATGGAATGAATTAGGATTTACAACATTGGGAGAATATTCAGATTTTTATGTTAAATTAGATGTAACTTTATTATGTGATATAATGGAAGAATTTAGAAATACATGTTTTGCAGCATATGGATTGGACCCTCTTCATTCATACACTTCACCTGGACTAGCATGGCAAGCCATGTTGAAAGAAACAAATTGTAAATTACAACTTCTTACTGATATAGATATGGTTTTAATGTTAGAATCAGGAGTTCGAGGGGGATTGACACAAAGTGTAACCAGACATGTTAAGGCTAATAATAAGTATCTGCCCGATTATGATGCATCAAAACCAACAACATTTCTAGGTTATTTCGATGCAAATAACTTATACGGATGGGCAATGTCAAATCCCCTTCCATATGATAATTTTAAATGGATAGATCCAGAATCAATTGGAAACATAATGGATATACCAAAGCATGGTGAAACTGGTTACATTTTTGACGTCGATTTTGAATATCCTGAACATCTTCATGATCATCATTACGATTTACCACTTCTTCCAAAGACTGAAATTTCCCCTACTGGAAGATGGCCAAAATTATTAATGACTTTAAACAATAAGTCTAGGTATGTTGGACATTATTGGATGATACAACAGGCTTTAGACTTGGGATTAAAAATTACAAAAATTAATCGAATACTACAATTCTCTCAATCTTCTTGGCTGAAACCGTACATCGACAACAACACAAGAAGAAGAGCTGCTGCTACATCAAGTTTTCAAAAAGATTTCTTCAAACTAATGAACAATGCAATATTTGGCAAGACTTTAGAAAACAAAAGGAAACATAAGAATATCAAATTAGTAACTGATCCAGTAAAATTACAGAAACTAGTGCAACAACCAAACTTTGGTTCATCCGTAATTATAAATGAAAATCTTGTCGTCATTTCTATGAACAAAAAATCAGTTCTATTGGATCGTCCTTTATATCTTGGAATGTCAATATTGGATATTTCTAAAACACACATGTACGAGTTTCATTATAAGAAGATGGTTAATTATTATGGAAGAGATAACATTGGTATTGCATATATGGATACGGATGCACTTATTTACTGGATTAAAACAAATGACATGTATGAGGATTTACGGACCTTTGTATATAAAGATGATTTTGATTTTTCCGATTATCCTAAGGACCATCCAAATTACGACTATGACAAAAACAAAAAAGTATTGGGAAAATTTAAAGATGAAACAAATGGTGTGCCGATGATGGAAATTGTAGCATTAATGTCTAAACTCTATTCATTTCAACTGTACATAAATGAAAGGAACGAATATCAAGTCACAAAAAAAGCTAAAGGAATAAAGACATTTTTCCTAAAGAAGAACGTACAGTTTCAACATTATAAAAGATGTTTGTTTGAAAATGTTGAAACAACTGCAACATTTAACACTATTAGAAGTTATAACCACCAACTTTTTAGTGTCAAACAAACAAAGTGGGCATTAAGCTACAAAGACGACAAGCGACATATTTTAGAAGATAAAATTAATACTCTACCATTTGGCCACTATTCCTTAAACCCTATCGACCAGTAAACCTATTCTTCGTCCTTTACCTTCTTCCTTTTTCCTTTCCGTAAAAAAGAGGGGACATGGCAAGCCCAATGCCATGTTCCCTCTTTTTTACACTAATATTAAATGACCTTGACCTATATTTCAACTATATATAAGAGAATAAACCATTGTATGGATCAGTATTTCTACAAACAGTGTGCAAGCAACACTTTAAGATGGAAAGTGTAAAGGATAAGATTGTAAATGAACTACATAAACCAGCAAGAAGAAGATTTCCAAGAAGAAGTACAATCATTAAAGGAATGAATGATCTTTACCAAGCTGATCTTATTGAAATGATACCACACAGTAAATTAAACAAAGGATTTAAATATATTTTAACAATTATAGACTGTTTTACTAAAATAGCTGATGCTTTACCCTTGAAGGACAAGACTGGTAAAAGTGTTACCAAAGCTATGGAGACAACAATACAAAGAAATAAATTTAAAATTAAACATTTACAAACGGATGATGGAAAAGAATATTTTAATAAAGATTTTGGAGCTTTGATGAAAAAATATAAAATAAATCATTATTCTACAAATTCTGAAGTTAAAGCTTCAATAATTGAAAGATTTAATAGAACATTAAAAGGAGCTATGTATAAACAATTTTCAAAACGAGGATCATATGTGTGGTATGACATATTACCACAACTTATAAAAGAGTATAACAACAAATATCATCGCACCATTGGAATGAAACCTATCCAAGTAAACAGTGCTAATGCTAAAATTGTATTACAACGCATCAAAAATAATACAACACCAAAAATAGAAAAGTTACAACCAAAAAAGTTTAAGGTTAATGATAAAGTTCGTATAAGCAAATACAAAGGTGTATTTAGTAAAAGATATCTGCCAAATTGGACTAATGAAGTATTTACAATTTATAAAGTGCAACCAACTATACCTGAAACTTACATTTTAAAGGATAATAAGGGTGAATTACTTCAAGGTGGATTCTATGGACATGAGTTGTTAAAATCAACAGTTGGTGATGTATATCTTGTTGAAAAGGTTTTACAAAGGAAAAAGGATATGGTTAAAGTTAGGTGGTTAGGATTTGATAAAAGTGAAGACTCTTGGATTCCTTCAAAAGACTTGGTATAGTTATTAAATAGCTCATTATGTGTTTAACCTTTAAACAAGATGGAGATTGTACAACAAAAAGATCGATTTAATATTAATAATATTGATGAATTGACAGTTGACAATAATAAGTTAAATCATGGTAAACATGGTGAATTACTACCAAATACTATAAGATGTTTAATAACTGGTCCTTCAAATTGTGGAAAAACTAATGTTGTCTTTAACCTTATAACTAATCCTAAAGGTTTACGCTTTAACAATATATATATTTTTTCAAAATCATTGCAACAACCAAAATATCAATTATTAGATAAAATACTTGCAAGTGTACCTGAAGTGAATTTCTACAAGTTTAATGCTAGTGAAACAATAATGCAACCAGGTGAAGCAAAACCATTTTCCATTTTTATATTTGACGATGTTTCTTGTGAAAATCATGATACTATAAGAAATTATTTTGCTATGGGAAGACATAATAATATTGATAGCATTTATATTGGTCAAACATACAGTAAAATTCCAAAACAACTTATAAGAGACAATGCAAATATGTTGATCATCTTTAAGCAAGATGAGACAAATTTAAAGCATATATATAATGATCATGTTAATGCGGATATGCCATTTGATAAATTTAAAGAAATGTGTGGTAAAGCATGGAATGAAAAATATGGATTTCTCGTTATTATAAAAGAAGAAGATATTAAAAATGGTAGATATCGTATAGGATTGGATAAATTTGTATTAATACGTTGAACTACCTATGCTACATCTAGTAACACGTTGAACTTCACAGTGTAAACATGGTGAATCAAGAAAAACTATTAAAAGAAATAAAATCACTCAGTGATTCTATTAGGATAAAGAATCGTGCATTAAGGATGGGTTTAAGTGAAAGAGAAGAATTTTTAGAAAATACATTTAAACCTATCACGGAACCTTTAAAACAGATATCAGAAACTATTGGTAAACCTCGTTATGAAGGAGATGTTTTACTACCAGTTTCTAAACAAGAAGTACAAGCATTAAAAAAAGAAGATGATGATGATGATTCATATACAAGTGCTAGTGAACAAGAAGAAATAAAAAATGAAGAAGAATCAATTGTTGAAAAGGAAGAACAGCCAATACCTGAAGCAGAACAATCTATTCCAAATTTAACTCAATTGAGTAGTGATATATTACAACATGGACCTCTTGGACGAAAATATATAATGAAAATGCTACATGACATGAAATCAAATCCAAATTTAAGTAAATCACATGTATATGGAGCAAGAATTGATGGAAATGAATTGAAAATTGGTAACTCTAAGCTTGAAGTAACTCAAGACGATTATATCATTATTGGTGACCATAGATATAAAGGAACAAAAGGATTATATGAATTAATTTTTAAAAATATACCAATAAAATATTCAGCAAAAGATTTAAATACTTTTAAAGAAATTTTACAAAATACTAACGCTCATAAAAGAAACTACTCAAAGGATGGAATGATTAATCGTTCACGTGCAACAAAATATAGTATTGTTATAAAAAAATTGTTTCCCCCACGAAAATTACCAACATTACGTACCACACCGGCTGTGAGACAACCTTTAAAAAGAAAATCTTTATCACTTATGGATTTATCACTTCTTGAACAACATGGTAAAAAGAGTAAAGGAGATACTTCAACATCTGGTAAAGGATTAATGAAAAATCTATACAATACAAATGTTATCTATTACAACGACATCAATAAATTAGTTGACAGAATGAGACTATTGCATGAAGCTATGGAAGCCGGTCATACTGGTTTAAATAATGAATGGGTGGCTCTAGTTGATGAACTTAAAAATCGTGGTATAATTGTATAATTGTCCGCAAATATAAAGAAGTTACAAGTATAAGATGTATCAGTTCTAACATGAGCGTCGACAAGTTCGGACGCTACTCCGCATTAGGAGTGCAAGTTGGAGAAGACAGAAAAAGAAGCGGATTACCGCAAACACCTGAAGGTGACTATAACATAAGTAATAAACGTTTAAAATTAGTTAAAGATCCAGAAGAAGATACTGATGGAGCAAATTTAAAAACAGTAAAAGAAGCTACTTCAACATCATTGAAATTACATAAGAATACTTATGATGTTGAATCACATAGATTAATTAATGTTGGTAAACCAACTGAAGGTTCTGATGCAATTACTAAAGAGTACTTATCATCTGAACTTTCAAATACTTTAAAATTGCAATGGGGTAACAACTTAAAAGATGGACAAACATATGATGCTGGAAATTATAGAATAACCAACGTGGGAAATCCCAAAAATGATAAAGATTCAGTTAATAAAGAATATTTACATTCTATAATACCGGAAAAAACTGAACATGGATATTCTTTTTATAAATTTATTATAAATGACATTGGATACCCAAAGGAAGACGGTGATGCTGTAAACCTAAAATACATCAAGGACAACTGTATTTTACAAGATGTTAATGAAATCGATTGTCATGGTAAAACATTGACAAATGTAAAGTTTGGTTCTCAACCAAAAGATGCTGTTACTATAGAACAATTATCTAAAGAATTAAAAAAGGAAACATCCAATTTTGTAAAACATGAAGATGCCGTGTTAAAGCTGGGAGATAAATTTATACATGGAAATGAAAAGTTTAATTTAATGCAAGGAAATAATGATGAATGGGATGCAGGACGTAAAACAATAACAAATGGAAGATTTGGTATAAAAGATACAGATGTACCTCTAATGGTGCAAACATTAATTGCTACTGGTGGTACATTAGGTACATACAATGGTCGTAATAGAAGAATAAAAGATATTTATCCTGGTTACGAAGCAAATGATTGTGTTACAATGAAACAAACAATAACTTGGGATAAACACTTTGGGACCAAATATGATGCAAAGATGAAGAAAATAATTAATATTTTACCAGGCGAAGATTCAAATGATGCTGCTACTATTGGACAAGTCATAAAAACATCAAAAAGTGATTCAACAGCTTACACATGTAATGATAAACGTATTATGCAATTACATGATCCTCAACATCCAAAAGATGCTGTAAATTTAGATTGTTTAATAAGAATAGTGGGCAATTTACTTATTGATACCCATAATCATATAGCTAGTACAACGAGTCATGTGATAATTCAACCCGATGAACGGGAAGCTTGGATTAAAAATAGAATTATAAATCAATATATAATTAATTTGAATAACTAAGTGTTTAAATATAAAAAATTATACATAACTTATTCATTTATGTAATGTATCTTGTGGAGTAAACACACCAGTTTATATAAGACTACATAATGAAGGCCGTATCACTCAGTCATCATCAAGACAGCAACAAGAGAGGACGTGGTATAACTTCAACTGCGTTATCCCTGCTTAGACGGATACCTATTGGTGCTGTTGTAAATCGAGCAATAGACGCTTTACCATACGAATTACATATTCCTGGAGGTTATCAATATTGTGGACCTGGAACTAAGTTGGCAAAACGTTTAGCAAGAGGAGATCCTGGAATTAATAAATTAGATCAAGCTTGCAAACAACACGATATAGCATATTCAAAGTTTAAAGATTCAACAAATAGATCAATAGCAGATAAAATTCTAGCAGAAAAAGCTTGGCAAAGAGTAAAATCAAGTGACGCAAGTATTGCAGAAAAAGCAGCGGCTTGGGCAGTAACAACAGCCATGAAGACAAAAGCTAAGTTTGGTGGTGGAAGACGACGTCGCAGAGGAAGACCTGCAAAAAGAAGAGCTCCCAAAAAAGGTGGAAATATTAGAAAGAGACGTCGTAGAACTCGTAAAGCAAAAGTAAAAAAGGCTTCTGTTTGGTCAATGGTAAAAAACGGAGCAGGTTTATACCTAAGACCGTACCGTGTGTACTAAATAAAAAAAATCAATTGATAATTCCAAATAAAGCCTTAACTAATCATCAGTTAAATGATTATGTAAAATGTTTGAAAATACCATTCTTTCGAGGAGTTTTTATGAAAGATGCATTACCAACTAATATATGGAAAAATGAAACTAGAATAGTAAATTTGGATTCCACCTATGGTCCAGGCACTCATTGGGTATGCTATAAAAAGCTCGGACAAACCATTTACTACTTTGACAGTTTTGGCAATCTACCACCGCCTAAAGAACTTCAACATTATTTTCAAAACTCCAAAAACATTTTTTACAATTACAAAAGAGAACAACCTAACAATACTGAAATATGTGGACATTTATGTTTGGAGTTTCTAGCGAAAAGTGTCAGTCACCTTTAAGATGTCATCGTATACAGTGTCACTGAGTGGAAATTCATCCACATTAAAAAGTACTCTATTCCCAGCATTGCGTTTATCCAAGGAAAGATTATGGGAAGCGGCATTACTTGATTTGACTACCTACAATTCAATTCCTAATGTTACAGAAGGAAAGAACAATTTACTACATTATTATGAAACTAAGGATGCTGCAGGAAAATACTCAGAATTGAAAATAATTACATTTCCTACTGGAGCTTATGAAATTGATGATATAAACCAATTATTGCAGAAAAAACTCGGAGAAGATAATATCACAATCAAAGGAAATAATAATACTTTAAAAGCAGAAATAACTTCAAAATATTATATAGATGTCGGAATGAAAAACTCTATTGGCAGTTTACTTGGATTTACAGATACAAAAAAGAAAATCTTAACTCCTGAAACTACTCATTCAGGTAATACAACTGTTACAATATTAAAAGTAAATAGTATTGATGTAACATGTAATATTATACATGGATCATATAGAGAAGGAGTAAATCAGCATATTTTACATACATTTTATCCAACAGTTGCTCCAGGTTTTAAAATTGTTGAGAAGCCACAAAACTTGATATACCTACCGTTAAACACCAGTTTCATTTCAGACATCGTACTGAACATATTGGATCAAGACGGTCATAGTGTTGACTTTAGAGGAGAAACAATTACTATACGAATACACATCAGAGCGGCGACATAAAAATCAACATGGGATTATCATTTAAACCACAACGGAAGAGTCGGGAGCTCAGTAGCTCCTCGACATTGGAAGAGTTAACATCAGACAACATTCGTTTTCTACAAAAGATTGGATTGAAACTTAACAACGATGGATATCCTGGATATATCTCAAGGACCGACATTCGACGAAACACTATGGGAGAAGGAATATCACACACACAACCCTTACACTTCATCAAAATTAAACAATAATGATGAAATAAGAATTCCCATTCAACAACAAGATATTTACACATTACCATGTGAAAGTTATTTGTACATCGAAGGAAGGGTATTAAAATTGGATGGAAAAACTGCTTCAACAGTTCCTTTTATAAATAACCCAATGGCATATCTTTTTGATGAAATAAGATATGAGATATCAGGGGTGACAGTTGATTCAACAAAAAAGGTTGGTATAACAACTACATTAAAAGGATTAACATCATTAACACCACATGAGAAGAATTCAATAGTCACTGCCGGATGGGTTGCTCCTGATAAAGACACTATAACACCTGCTTCCAACGGTCATTTTGATTTTCATGTACCTTTACGATTGCTTTTAGGATTTGCTGAAGATTACAAAAGGGTTATAATAAATGTTAAACAAGAATTAGTATTACTCAGATCTTCAACTAATAAGGACTTAATACTTGCAGACCCTGCAACTACGGAAGATAAACTGGAATGGCAACTACAATTGGATAAAGTTGTTTGGAGAGTACCTCATGTAAGATTGGCTGATGAACATAGAATCGTATTATTAAGAAAGTTAAAATCTGACCGTGACATTGTAATGCCATTCCGAAGTTGGGAATTTCATGAATACCCTACATTACCTCAAACAGAACGACAAACATGGACCGTCAAAACATCAACTTACTTGGAACGTGCAAGGTACATAATACTCGGTTTTCAAACTAAGCGAAAAGATGTTATTACTGCAAATGCTGGTCAATTTGATCACTGTAAAATAAAGAATTGTAAAGTTTTCTTAAACTCTCAATTCTTTCCATATGACAATTTAAATGTCATGTTTAGCAAAAAACGTTTTTCCATTTTATATGATATGTATGCAAGATTTCAATCATCATATTATGGAAAGACTAATACACCACTATTATCACCTGATCAGTATTATTCCAAAGCTCCAATAATTGTAATCGATTGTTCAAAACAAAATGAATCAGTAAAATCATCAAGTGTGGATATAAAAATTGAAATGGAATTTGAAGAACCAGTAGCGGATGGAACTTCGGCATACTGTCTAATTCTACATGATAAAATAGTTACTTACACACCACTGACCGGAATAGTGAAGAATGTACTTTAAGAATAATTAGTACAACTACTGCAAAATATTGAGGTTAGAATTATCTTCCTCAATTTTTAAGGTTAGAATTTTGTTTATAAAACACAAGTTGAAAATAAACAATTATGTAATTGTATAAATTTCAAAAATTTTACAAAAAATATAAAAGCAGGAAATTAACTATTAGAAACTTCATTCTATCTTCAACCGTCGTTTGGGAAACATCGTTCGCAAGATGAATTCTACTAACGGAGAAGAAAATACACCTCTAATGGATGAAAATAGTTCTGATATAGAAAAGCAAGTTGAACAAGAAATGGATGAATTCCTCAAGTTTAACAAACATAAGAAGAAAGAAGAAGAAGGAGAAGATGAAAAAGAAGTAAAAAGAAAAAAGGTTGAAGTTAACATTACAACAAATATTTTAACAGAAGTATTTCTTCGAATTTTCTACCCTATTTCTTCATGCATGACAAAAAGTATATCTGTTGGAATTGTAAAATCATTGGATTATTCACCAATTGTTATGTTAAATCAAGGAAGTAAAATGGTTATCTTTACTGAAACTTCTTGGGATTCTCTAATGAAACATTTACATCTTTTGGAATGTTATTTAACTAACAACACATTTGGAAAAAGAACAAGATTAAGTTTATTAGAATCAAATATTGAAGTTGATATAATCAAACATCGTGGGGGACAAGTTGTTCGCTTCAAAGATTTAACTAGACATGATGTAAAATTACATTTCACTAAAGAAGAATTTTACACTTTAAGTTGTACTACCGGTCCTGTCACTAGATACTTAAAACAACTAGTATTTTCAAGTACAATAATTAAAGATTATCTAATCGATACATTGGACAGACAACCATTCATTCCAATTTTATATGGTCCTGTGGATACTTCAATTTTTAATCGAATACCTCAAGAAGTGGATATGTGGAGACAATTAAACAACTATCACACCAATTTTAATATAAACGAAGAAGCGCAAGAAATAAAAGAAGAACAATCATGTTTGTAATAACAGTCAGTTGTGGATGAGACTTCATCATGAACAAACGGGTTTCGTTTTCTACTGCATCACAGTTAATGGAAGTTAAAAGAGGTATAATTGAATTTCAAGCTTTTCGAGGGAATGATGGAAATTTCATTATTAAAGAATTAGTAATTTTGGATATGAACACATCTGTAATTTATCATTACTTGTTCAAACCTCCATTTCCATTCAATAAACTAACAACTAAAGCGAAAGTTACAAACAAATGGTTAAACAAACATTTTCATAACTTAAAATGGGATGAAGGTTTTATTCATTATAACATGATGCCGCATATTATGAATCATTATTGTAAAGAGTTTAAAACTATCTACACAAGAGGATTAGAAAAAGCAAATTGGATACAATCATTTACAAGCAATGAAGTGATAAATGCAATAATAGATAGAGATTTCCAATGCTACTTTAATGAACTTTGTATTTCATCAAAAAGTTTTAAACATCGAAGGTCACAGTGTGCTTTGAAGAATGCCTACCGCTTGAATAATTTCCTTCAACAAAGTGGTGGGGGTAGCATCAGTGGTGGGGGTAGTGTCAGTGGTGGGGGTATTCTCGATAATAAAAGTGAGAGCGCTACCATGACACAGCATGAGTATTACTCGAACCTCCGAAGAGACAACATCTCCAACGGATATTCTTATTAACAAGAAGATTAGCATCAGCAAAAACATTAAGATGGCATCAAACAACTTACTTCAAAATTTAGTTGAACAATTCAACGCTCATTCAAAATCAACAATCCTACCTACAAAAAAATGTTCCGAGCTGAAAGAAGAAAAACACTACATCATTCATACAATAAAGAAGATGGAAACTTCAGTAGGTGATGCTATAAATTGCACATTAAGCGAGGCACCTTATACAATTGGTGATGAAGCAAAATTTCAAATCTTCCTACCAAAGCGCTTCGTACAACTACTACAAAATGAAGATCTTCGTATAATTCAACCCGGCGCACTCTATTTGGTATCACATGGACCAAGTGGAAACAATTCTACTGAACTTACAATTCATGTAACACCTACTACTGATTAGTTTGTACATAAGATTGTAAATATTTCTTTGTATTTGTTTCTCAATAAATATGATATAAACCTAAAAAAAAAAAAAAAAAATAAAAAAAGCAACATATTGTAATGTGTTTGTACATTACAATATGTTGCTTTTTTTTAAAAATTCCATGGGATGACCTTGACCCAATTTTGTGTGATAATAAAAGTGAAAATCAACTTGTTAAATTCATCAGTCTACGACTACCTTTCGTACCGTACACATCTCACTCTCTATCACTAAATACAAAACTTCAACATGTCCCTAAAGGTTAAGTGTGCATCTTATGATACCAACACCATAACTACTTTTGAACAACTTGAAGATTTAACTAACGAAATGCGAGTTTTACTTACCGGTGGTTATCACTTAACTGTTGATGTTAGTGCTACTAATACAAGGATGTTCACTAAAACAAAATATTGCGATGATGAAATATTTTTTTCTACACAACCTACAACTTCTTCATCGCCAGCTGGTCAACATAACGTCAAGTTCCAGAAGTATTACTAATGTTGAATAACTTTTAATAAATAAAATTACAACTAAGGAATCACATGATCAATATCAAGTTCATAAAAAGGATGTAACAGTTTAATAAATAATCATTCGCTTCTCAGCTCTCGCCACAACAAGATCTATTCTACAAAATGTTATACAGAATGATGATTGAACTTGATGGGAAAATCTATGGAAAGGATTATAACACTGTTGAACAAATGACTCAAGATTTAGATGTATTAACTAAAGAAGGATATCAAGCTAAATTAATTTTAAAATTTCCTGAAGTACATCCACTATCAACAGAAGAACTTATTGCTATGGCTAAGGCGGAGAGAGAAAAAAAGTCTGAAGAAAACAAACAGAAACAAACTTCCTAAATTTCAATAATCCTTACACTTGTAAGGTATAATTTTTTAAAACTCCATTTGAATGACCTTGAAATTACCCCTACCACTTTTCATAGTACATAAAACTCGCTATTCATCACTATACAATCTTATTCTTTCACTAGACTCCGCAGCGTCAACATGGAAGAGCAAAAATACAAATACAAACCTCGTTACTGTTGTGAACAACAGTGTACAGATTTAGGACCAATGATGGTGGATGGGTTAGCTTGTACTAAATGTGAATTCTTCGGATCTTGTTATTGCAAATGTAAAACAAAACAACTACCGCCACCGGAATTGCGAACTTTCAAATTTTACAAATCAAGATATTTTCATACATGTTGTCCTCAAAGATGTTTCAAATTTCACCCTCTAGATCTTGCTCATTGTCAACGCACCAAGTCTCATCAAGATGATTTTTGTACACATATGATAAAAAGATGTAAATACAGATCAGATTGGTATTCCGATCCTGTAGAACCATCAAATGTATAATTTCAGTTTTACACTCTTTTTTAAAACTTCAATTGGATGACCTTGGGATTTCCCCCACCATTAGTTCTAATTTTTATATAATATTAAATCATTCCACTTCCAACACTCTAACTAACAACATGGAAGGAAAATTTATCAAGTTTGAACATATAATAACTGACAGGGAGGAGATGGAAGAATTGTTTCAAAACTTACTTTCTGTCATTGACGAATATCCTATAAGATGGTTCAGAATTGTAGTTCAATATTTAAATCCTGGAGAATTGTTTTCTTCATCGAGTGAAGAGGACGAAACAACTACTTCGGTTCAAATAATTGAATTAAAAGACGAAGAAGAAGAACTAAACGTTTTATTCAATCATAAGCTCAAGGTCCCCAATATAGAAGCCCCCTCCCTAAAAAGCCCCCCTCCCTAAACACCTGCTCAAGGTCGCCATTATATAAGCCCCCTTCCCTAGGCGCTAATCCTCATTCGATTGCCAACTCTCTAACGATGAACACTTCTCCATTGGCACGAATGAATGCTAGTTTTGAAATAAACTCAAAAGATGATTTACAAGAAATATTTAATGCTTTAAATGAAATTATAGATAAATTTAACGCTATTACAATGAATTTGGAAATAACTTACGCTTGTCCTATTTGTAATAAGGTTGAAAGTTCTGATGAAGACAGTTTACTAAATACTACTCCTCTTACCCCTCTACAGTCGGACACAACTTCTGAGGCAAATGATGAGCAGCATCTTTCCCCCACCGCTTCTATATAACAACGCTCTTTCCCCCCACCACTTCTTTATTTAACCGACATTTCCCTCTTTTAACTCTCATTCCATCCTCGCCTCTTCAACTATCAACATCTCTTCTTTCAAAATTTCAAAAAAAAAAACACAAACATGATGGATATGATGGATGAAGTTCCATTTGTAACAAGGATGGAAGAGGATAAATTGAAATTGGAAATCAAACGATTGGAAATGGAACGGGAAAACCAACTCGAGATGTTACGTTTGTTCAAACTTTTTAAATACATCATCTGGGGACTCTGCGTTTACCTTCTCATCGTCGTCGGTGTTTGTGTTTACAACTCTGTAGTTCATAACAAAACTTCAACTTGTTTAAACACTGCTGTCACACATTGATTGTATGTTTTTCACAAATAAAATTCACAAACCTAATTCTATACCTATCCCGCTATCACCGGAGTTAGTTCCACTCTCCGAACTATTACTCCGGTGGTAGCGGGATAGGGTTTTTTAAAACTTACTCTGGATGACCTTGACATACTTTCCATAACCCAATTGTCAAGTTGAATTTCAAATTTCAAATAACATCTCCTACCCCACCGGAAGCTATATGGCATGGCATATGGCGGCAGCGACTGATTTGGCAGCTGGCCGATGGCAGCTGGCCGGCAGCGGCTGGCAATTGGCACGACTTCCGTTTTGAAAGTAACCAAACCCCACTACTTTTGTTACTAA
>CM061532.1:260027748-260055407 GCA_030545055.2 Neoaliturus tenellus
TGTTAGTAGTGTGTTTTTGCGGTTGCTGGCTCAGTTCAATGACCTCTGAGGAATGTGATGACGTCATCGCCAAGGTCAATGACCCCGATGACGTCATCGATGACGTAATCGATGACGTCATCGATGATGACGCAATCGATGACGTCATACCCATGACGTCATCAAAATGACGTCATCGATGACGTAATTAATGACGTCACCATCGATGACGTCATTTCCGTGACGTCACACCCATGACGTCACAGAAATGACATGCTGATGACGTCATCATCCATTACATCATCAAAATGACGTCACTGACACTGTTAAGGTCAAGGTCACGCCGAAACTCAAAATTTTTTGGCACTTTTGCCGTTTCTCGCACTACGCTCCGAGTTTCAGTCAGAGTCCACGTGACCTTGACGACTTGGAGCGAATTTGCGATGAGAAACAGCAAAAAGTGCCAAGTCAAACTCGAGTTTGCGACATGACCTTGCTTAAACCGTCATCCACTAGTCCTCAGAGGCCATTGAACAAGCACAACATCCGCAATTTCATATTACTGTGACCTTGAACACTTAACAACTACAGAGCGCCGACACCGATGCGCACCCCACGACAGCCACCGAGTGACTGACCGTCAGGCTCCGTGTACTCTAGGTATATGGGGAAGTGGAGGGGGAAATCTCAAGGTCATCCAAATGGAGTTTTAAAAAAGTTGAAGAGTAGAAAGACTACTCTTGTGCTTCCTGGGCGACCTCATCAATTTCCAACGGATCTGTAAACCAATCCGATCTGTAGCGGCAGGAGTCCAGAAAACAGGTGCACCACCCATCAGGTTGTCCGTAGCACTTCCGACAATTGGTAAGATTGGAGAAGTGAAATTTAATACACCGCTGTGGACAACAAGTATAAAAGTATTTGGATTTGTAGATTTTGAAAGTTTGTAGTACCGGTGGTGGCAGCTGTTGGTTCTTGCATCTACACCTGCAACATCCGAAGCATTCACATTGCCGGCAGGCCAGCCCATCCACTTGCCACTTTGGTAAGAGGAAACACTTATCCTCACAGCAATAGGTTGTCCCCGTCTCTTCCTCCCAACGCTTCTTTGCACAATATGTAACGCCTTGTATCTCCAAACACCTATGCTCGCAACATGAGATGCGCTTACTTTCCATAGCTGATGTTGCTTTGACGAGGGAGCACGATGAAGTGATGCTGTGGTCAGTGGGAATGGGGTTTATATAAACTAAGGTGGGTGGAGGGGGAAAGGTCAAGGTCATCCAAATGGAGTTTTAAAAAAGAAAAGAGTAGAAAGACTACTCTTGTGTATCTATAGTGATTTCATTGATAGTGAGTGCTTCTGTATGCCAAGTTGATCTGTACTGACAGGCTCCTAAATAATGTTTGCAAAAACCTGCAAAATGATTGTTGCACAATTTGCAGCCAGTTAGCTGTTTTAATGTGAATTCAATGCAACGTTCAGGGCAACAAGTGTACTTATGCCCTCTCATCTGGTACACATGGAATGTCTTCAACTCCGGTTTCGGCTTCTTCCAAGACTTGCACTTACACATGCATTGACCAAAAGCTTCACATTTTCTACACGCCAGGCCATCCGCAACATCAATGTCATTCGGCCATGAAAAACATTTCCGTTCGCAACAGTAGTTGAGTTGACTCTCCATGTTGCTGTGGTGAAGGTGCGCGATGAAATGATGCTGCAGTCATTGAGAGTGCACCTTAAATAAACTCAGTGGAGGGGGAAAGGTCAAGGCCATCCAAACGGAGTTTTAAAAAAGATAACTAGTCGTCCTCTTCCTCCTCCTCATCCGTTGTACTTAGAGAGCTGTCAGACGAAGAGCCCCGTGCAGGTGCTCCCCAGATGAAAAACAAATCAATTTTAAAACGAAGACCAGGATCTTGCATCATCAATTCCTTTAATTTGTCACATACTAAGTCGACCTTGTGTAAGGTGTCAACAACAAGCTTCCAATTCGTTGGTTCAATATAACTTGTAGTAGAGTCTGCCTCGCTGATAACCACATCCTCCGGCCGTATTGGAGTGTAAAGATGTGTAAAGTTCTTCGGCTGTAGCTGAGGTTCAGGCTGGCTGGAAGTAGAAGGTTGAGTGTGGACCCCTGTCGCATCGAAATCCATAGTCATTCTACATTCAATGTTGGGGTTTTCGTTTAATACATACACCAATTTCTCATGCAACATATCCACTTCTGCCGAGTCTTGCAGATGAACATTCCAGGAAAATGGCCATTCTTCATCCGTAGTGGAGTCAACTTGAGAAAGAGTGCTGTCCGCCATGATAGCTAAGCAAGGAATGATGTGAGCTACAGACTGTGGTAACAGTATTGAAAAGTAGAGGGGGTAAACCAAAAGTATGAGGAGGGGGTATTTTCAAGGTCATTTAATTTGGGTTTTTAAAAAAAAGGAAATAGTGGAGGGGGAATTCTCAAGGTCATCCAATTTGGGTTTTAAAAAAAAAGGAATGAAGGTTACTCCTCTTCAGCCTCGTTGTCCCCCACATCCTCATTAGCCTCATCTTCATCGACGTCAGACTCGCCGTAAGGGTAGATCGGGGACATGGGCGAATATTGTGGAGATTGTTGACCGTTGTTATCGTCCCCTTGCATTCTGACTTGGGACCAATCATAATTTAAATTCATTTGTATTATGATTCCAGGGTTGTCCCGCAGTATTTCCTTCATCCGTTCGCAAATTGTTTCCAAATAGTGTACACTATCGATCGATAGTGTCCAACCCGTACTTGTACCAACATCAGTAGTGGAGTCAGCTTGGCTGATGGTGTTGTTGTCTGCCATGGTTGCTTGTCGGACAAGGAATGACGGTTGATGTGATGCTCATGCAGGAACATGGTGAAGTGGTGGGGGGTGTGGTGGAGTAGTGGGGGTATTTTCAAGGTCATCCAAACGAAGTTTTAAAAAAAGGAAAACCTACAAAGTGACATTGAAACTTTCCAATTGATGGTGGTGAGCGTTTTCTTCTGCAACCTTGCCGACACATGTGACTATGCCATACAGTATGAAAAGTACAACCATAATAAGGCCGAACAATAAAAGATAGCCGTTGACTATCATGATATTTTCTGAGTGTATCTGCTTTCTTCGTATCGCCCTCTCCTGCATCCTCTTCTCCAACTCGTGGACGAAGTCACAGCAAACGTGAGGACATGTTTTATCCGTTGGTAGGTTTGCCATTGTTGATGTTGTCGATTTGGCTGTTGAAGATGGAATGAGGTTTCCAATTGTGATGTGCCATGTACATCAATAGTCAAGTGGTGGGGGTAGCAAAGCAGTGGAGGGGGAAGTTTCAAGGTCATCCAAATTGTGTTTTAAAAAAACCTATCTTGTTACTGAGCTTATAAGTCAGTAACAAGATAGGTGTTTTTGTTCTTTTACTTCTTTAATATAATGAAAAAATATACACATTCTATTATTGTAAGAACAAGGAAGACAACTGCTAGTCAGCTGAAGTAGTCCAAGTTGTCTGGCTCGGTCTTCATCGACGCCGGTGAGGAAGCTGTCGAGGAGTGTCCAGGCTCTTCCTTTGGCTGCCGGGTGTTCCGTATATTGCAAGCGTAAACCTGCACGTTAATACGGTAGCCTCGTGCCACCATCAGCTGCAACTCCTTGTACAAGTCGTTTAGCTCCTGCTGAGTCTTGATGCTCACCTCCTCGTAACTTGCGCAACTAACGTTCAGAGACATCTTGATGTTGCTAGGTTGGCTGCTGGAGTAGAAATGAAGCCGAGGCACAGCGCTTGGAGGTACATGAAAAAGTGGTGGGGGTAATAGTGGTGGGGGTATAGAAGATCCAATTAAACAGTTCTAAACTTTTTCCATCGATACAATGGAATGGAACAAATAGCGCAGGTGTCCTTGTAATTTTCAAATCGAAACAGTGGCGCTAGAAATCCGAATTGTTTTATACCACCATCCTGTACGAATCGCCGAAGGTCTCTGACGGCGGCCTCGCCACAAGGCCTACAAAACTTTTCCCCATCGTGGAACTTATACCAGGAGTATTCCGAATACCCTGTATTTTCCCTCCTGTAGCGTTTGACATCTTCTTTTATTGTTAGTGGGATATTGTCTTGTAAACATGTTGGGAACAAGTCCTTGTGAGTTATAACTCGTTGTATGCAAAGCTCGTACAAGGTGCTCATCGTTTGCTAGTTGGCAACAGACTGACCGTTTTTCGCATCCAAGCAGGTTTGAATCCTAGTGCGGTAGTGGGGGTAATTACAGTAGTGGGGGTAATTGTGAAATGCAAAGGTCAAAGGTCAAGGTCACCCGCGAAGTTTAAAAAAAATGCAACATATCAATACGTGAAGTCTGTCACATATTGATATGTTGCATTTTTTGTTTTTTTTTATTTTTTTTGTCTTTTATGATTCGTTTATTTATAAAACATTACAACAACAACATATGTACAACATTAAAACTTAAATCTAACACTGCTGCTTGTCAGCGATGTGGATGGTCAACTCTGTAGAATTGCTACCCGTGCAGCCGTGGGACACCAGGTATAGACACCCGGGTTGAATAGAGCGAAGATCCTCGTTTTGTAGAAGATGGACGAATCTCTTGGGCAGGTACACCTGGAACTTTGGTTCATCCCCCGGAGTAAACGGTGCCTCGCTGAGACTGCAGCAGATGGCCTCCCCAACTGTAGTCTCCATCTTCTTCATAGCATGGATTATGTAGTGCTTCTCGTCTTTTAGTTCCGAGCACTTCTTTACAGGTAATATTGTTGACTTGGAGTGAGCATTGAACTGCTCGACCAAAGTCTGAAGGAACTGGTGAGATGCCATGGTCAGGTTACAGATCGTCTTCTTGCTCGGAGATGTTGTCGTCTCGGAATCTCGAGTAATACTCATGCCAGGTCCCTGTCTGCTCCCCACTTATATACTCTCCGTTACCCCCACCACTCCCCAATTCCCCACTTTGAAGGTAAGAGGCGAGTTTATAGGCATTTTTCAAAGCGCAATGTCTATCTTTATCATGTTCTGGGCTTTTTGTACAAATACATATGGTTTCCAGCATGTATTGATAATTCTTATCCAATTCCACATCATTAACCGGAACATGAGTAAATCCTTCGATCCATCTTTTCTTTTCCAGCCCCTTTGTGTAAATATTGGTAAACCTGTCTGAAAAGTGATGCATAATATGATACAAGTCCGTGTAACTTGTAAAACCATCATACCAATCGATATGATGGAAGTGTTTTGAAATCCATCTGTTGGTAGTAGCGGCTTTACTAGTTAAAGACGAATAAGAACATGGTGGTTTAAATAAAAACGAATAAGGAACACTTGTATTCATGTCCAAAAACACAAGTTCTTTTATAATGAATCTATCATCATTACCACGAAACGCTTGAAACTCAATAATACCAGGCTTGGACTTTACTTGTTGTTCTTCTCCCTTGTCCATTTTGAAGGTCACACGTCTGCTCATTACGAAGTCAGGAGGTCAACTGATTTCCACACCACGGTAGGTACTACTTTTATACCAGGCCGTACAGTTGTTGGCGCGTTGGTGTATATTTAACGTGGGCACCGTCCCCAATAGGCCTAACCCCACAAAATGTTGGTTATTGTTTTAAAAACTAACCATTGTCATTTAAGTTTCCATCTTTATATTTTCCTTGTTTTCATTTTCATCACTAACACTTGATTCTTCTCCTCCATCTTCCTCTTCTTCCTGTTTTACTGATTTCTTATGTAATTGAGCGTACTTTTCCAATTGTCTCCACATCTGTACTTCATGAGGAACTCTATTAAATATAGAAGTATCTACAGGTCCGTATAATATAGGTGCGTCCGGTTGTTTGTCCAAAGTGTCTTCCAGATAATCTTTAATAATCGAACTTGAAAACACCAGTTGTCTCAAGTATCTTGTTATAGGTTCAGTAGCACAAGTTAAAATGAAAAACTCCTCTCGATTAAGTTGAATTTTGTTATCATGTCTTGTTGTGTCTCTAAACCGTAGCTGATGATCACCACGTTGTTTAATAATATCAATTTCCACATTTGAATCCAAAAGTCCTACTCTTGTCTTTCTTCCAAACATGTTACTACTTAAATAGCATTCTAGCAGATGCAAATGTTTCATAAACGATTCCCAAGCACTGTCAGTAAACAAAATCATTTTGGGTCCATGAGTTAAAATTACAGTAGGGGAATAATCTGTAGATTTCATAACACCGATTAAAACACTTTTATCCAAACTGGAAGAGATTGTGTAAAATATTCGCAAAAATACCTCACTCAATATGTTTGGAGAAATATTATCTTCAATATCCCTTTTTCTCTTTTGTATAGTCTTTCTTCTTTTACCTTTTTCTTCAACATTATTACTGGCGTGAAGTTGTCCGCAAACGTTTTGTTCACCTCCTTCCTGGTGACCTTGAGGATCTAAAAACTCAGATATCTCCTTCTCAATATCTACCACATTTTCAGGTGTACCACTAGGAGAAGCCATATTGAATACGATGCTACCCATACAACAGTAGGCAACAAACTGATGAGGAGCGGTCTGTACGCTCTGCTTTTATACTCGCGGAATGAAACAAAACCGGTTCTTACAATACATTTTTAACAATTCCAGTTAAAGGTGTGTATGTTACGATTTTATCATGTAGAATTAAACAGTATGCAGTTGTATTAGCCGGTATAGCATCGTTGAATTCCATTTCTATTTTTATATCCACACTTGATGACTTTACTGATTCATTTTGTTTAGAACAATCGATTACAACTATTGGGTAGGCATCGAAATATTTGTCAGGTGATAATAAAGGTGTATTTGTTTTACCGTAATATGAACTTTGGAATCTCGCGTACATATCGTACAATATACTGTATTTCTTCTTAGTGAATGACACATTTAAATTGTCGTATGGAAAGAATTGTGAATTTAAATAAACTTTAATATTTTTCAAGTCACAATGATCAAATTGTCCTGCAAGTTTAGTAATGGCGTCTCTTCTACCTGTTTGTAAACCAAATATAATATACCTGGCTCATTCTACATAATTCGATGTTTTAACAGTCCAAGTGTGTCGATCCGTAGTAGGTAAACTGGGATGCTCATGGAATTCCCAACTTCTAAATGGAATAACAATATCACGATCGGCTTTTAATTTTCTTAAAAGTAGCATTCTATGCTCGTCAGCCAATTTAACATGTGGAACTCTCCATACAATTTTGTCTAATTTTAATTTCCATTCTAAAGTTGCATCTGTAGTAGCATCTGCAGCTTTAATAATGTCTTTATCGTTAGAAGATCTCAACAAAACTAATTCTTGTTTAACGTTTAATATTATTTTCCTATAATCTTCAGCAAAACCAAGCAACAAACGTAATGGAATATGAAAATCAAAATATCCATTTGGATTTGGAGTGATCGTGTCAATCGTAGGTAATACCCATCCGGCAGGTTTAAGTAAATTGGTTTCATTGGGTGTTATAGATGTTAATCCTTTTAAAGTTGTCGTAATACCTACTTTTTTAGTGGAATCAACTGTTACACCTGATATTTCATATCTAATTTCATCAAATAGGAAAGCCATAGGATTATTTATAAATGGAACTGTTGTACCAACAGTAGTACCGTCCTTTTTAGTAACTTGTCCTTCAATATACAAGTAACTTTCACATGGTAGTGTGTAAATGTCTTGATTTTGTATGGGAATACGAATTTCATCGTTATTGTTTAATTTCGATGAAGTGTAAGGGTTGTGGGTGTGATATTCTTTTTCCCATAGGGTTTCGTCGAATGTTGGACCCTGCGCTATATCCAGTATATCCATAATCGGTTAATTTTAATCCAATTCTCTCTAAGAAACGAATGTTCTCGCGTGTTAACTCCTCCACAGCTGAAGAGCTACTAATGCGGTTTCCCGTAGGTTGTTCGCTTTTAAATGTTAAACCCATGGTTTTGTATTAAAGTGTCGATTTTAAATGTAATCTAATCGTAATAGGCTCTTCTCTGAAGTCTACCAAGTTACCGTCTTGATCCAATACGCTCAACACGATGTCTGAAATGAAAGTGGTGTTCAACGGTAGATATACCAGGTTTTGTGGCTTTTCAACAATTTTAAATCCAGGTGGTACACTTGGGTAAAAAGTATGTATGATGTGGGTGTTAGCCCCATCCCTGTAAGCACCTTGTATAATGTTACAAGTTATGTCTATACTATTGACTTTTAATATTGTTACTGTTTTCTTACCGGAATGTGTTACATCTGGTTCTAATACAGGCCCATCGTTGGAAAATCCTAATAAATCACCAATTGAGTTTGGTTGAGTGAAATCTATATAATATTTGGAAGTAATTTCAGCTTTCATCGTATTATTATTACCTTTTAATGTTATATTGTCTTTTCCCATTTTAGTTTGCAAAAATTCATTTATATGATCAATTTCATAAGAACCTGTGGGTAACCTGCACTCTTGTAAGTCTGTAAATTTTCCACTGGCATCCTTTCCCTTATAATAATGCAATATGTTATTTTTACCTTCCGTAACATTGGGAATAGAGTTGTACGTTGTAAAATCCAATAGTGCCGCCTCCCAAAACCTTCCTTTTTGCAAGCGTAACGCTGGAAAAAGGATACTTCGTAAAGTGGACGATTTTCCTGTTAATGATACCGTATAGGAAGACATCTCAATAGTGACTGATACTTTTAGCTAGAAATTCCAAACATAAATGGCCGCATATTGAAGTATTATCAGGTTGTTCTCTTTTATAGTTATAATATATGTTTTTAGCAGATTTAAAGTAATTTTGAAGTTCTTTTGGTGGTGGCAAATTACCGAAACTATCAAAATAATATACATTGTTATTTAGTTTCTTATAACAAACCCAATGGGTGCCAGGCCCTTCAGTATTATCCAAATTTACAATTCCAGTCTCATTTTGCCACATTTTCTTTGGTAAACTGTCTTTCATAAACACACCGCGAAAAAATGGTATTTTTAAACAGGAAATATATTTAAATAATTCAATATTGGTTAATGCTTTATGTGGTATGACCAATTGATTTCTTTCATTTAATATGCACGATAAGGTCTTAGGTAAAGACCTGCCCCGTTTTTTACCATTGACCACACGGTGGGCTTCTTCCTGCCTTTTCTTGTAGATCGTCGTCTTCTTTTTATATTTCCTCCATGTTTTCTTGTGGTTGACCTCCTTTTTACTCTCCTTCTCCTCCTTCTTCCACCTCCTACTGCTGTTTTAGCCTTCATACCTGCTGTTACTGCTAAAGCTGCTGCTTTTTCTGCTATGCTAGCGTCACTTGATTTTACTCGTTGCCAAGCTATGTCCGCAAGCTTTTTGTCAGCTATTGATCTATTTTTTGAATCGGCAAACGTGGAATATGCGATATCGTGTTCTTTACAAGCCTGATCTAACTTGTTTATGCCAGGATCGCCTCTTTCCAGTCGTTTTTTCAATTTAGTTCCTGGTCCGCAATACTGATAACCTCCTGGTATATGAAATTCGTATGGTAATGCGTCTATTGCTCTATCTACTATGGATCCTACTGGAATTTGTTTTAAAGCTTTACTTAACAGAGAAACCGCTGTGGACGTGATCCCACCTCCTTTTCTTGCAGTGTCTCGATATGGACTGATGTACTTGAACGTCATTATTGTCCTTTTATAATGGCAATGTGCAACTCATGTGTTAACTCTATGACAGGTTGCACATAAATGAAGTCATTTATTGAGTTATTTACTTAAATATCAATATCACCCCAATCTGATGATCTAAACTGTTTCGTTTTAGGGTTAATAAAGTATTTATTATAAATTTCTCGTTTAATATACTCACCTCTCATGGATTCAGCATAAGTATTATGACCTGATTTTCCTTGAAGAATATCTGGTGTAAAATGATTATGTAAATCAAATATCGCATTACCTAAAACTTTTACAAGAAAATTAACAGTGACAGCATTATCTACATGTTCAGGGTCTTTAAGGTTTGTTATACGTTTATTATTACAATCATACACTTTACTATCCTTTAATGATGTTGTAATGGTCTGTCCTACAGTTGCAGCATCATTTGCTTCTCTTCCTTGTCCCAAGTCTCTTATCACTCTATTATTACATGTAAACCATCTAAAATATTTATCTGGATCTAGATGTACGGTTTGTGATAAAGCAGCTGCATCATGTTTTTCATAACCCCATCCCATATTTGATAACTTTTTATCCATGCAATCCCAAGCATCATTTTTGTATGTTAATAAATTAAATTTTTCATTACCTTGAACAAATTCATCCCCTTGCTTCGATACTACTTGATCTTGTTTTACAAAAGAGGTTGTTTCTTGTTTTAAGGTTTCCATCATTTGACCCACTGTTGCACCATCTGATGGCGCCGAACCATCTTTAACATTTGCTAAACAATTATTAAAACAATCTATAACCCCTACATCACGTATGATGCAATGATCTTTAATATATTTTAGATTTACAGCATCGTTTTCAGTTTTTGGATAGCCTATATCATTAATAACAAATTTATAAAAAGAAAATCCATCTTTTGTCTTTTCAGGTATCAAAGAATGTAAATAGCGTCTATTTACGCTGTCTTTTGCATCTTTAGGGTCATCTACGTTGGATATACGTTTATTGTTAGCACTATACGTTTTCCCATTGAATTTTAACGTATTTTTTAATTCAGATGACAAATAACCTTTGTTTATTGCATCACCGTTTTGATTTGGTTTACCAACGTTGATGATTCTATGATCTTCTGCGTCATATGTGTTATTTTGTAGTCTTAATGTTGGCGATATCTTTTCCTTTAATATTTTTAGATTTATTGCATCGTTTTCATCCGTAGGATCTTTTATGTTTTTAACCTTTTATTACTCATATCATAATCTCCATCAGGTGTTTGTGGTAAACCAGCACTTCTTTTTAAACTATTGGCATAATATAACCCATCCGAGGAGTAACGTCCGAACTTGTCGACACTCATGGTGCAACTGAATAGTATTCTAGGGAGTAACGCATTTTTATGAGATTACCCCACGGTTTCGGAGTTCATCCACTAAAGCCACCCATTCGTTTTCCAATCCAGTATGACCCGCTTCTTTAGCTTCATGTATTAGTTTCATTCTATCCACCAATTTATTGATATTATTGTAATAAATCACATTTGTGTTATATAGTTTCTTCATTAAACCTGTACCCGTAACGGACTTACTTCTTTTTCTTCGTTCCTGAGCACTTACATCCAAAGTGGATGCCATAAATCTTCGTTTTACAGGTTTTCTTTGTGTTAACGGCATTGTTTGTCTTCTAGTTGGTATTAACTTGGATACAAATTCTTTATATTTTAAAGACTTAGATCTAAAAGGAGGCTGGTCAGGTAAATACTTTCTTCTATATGCATTTGTCTGTTCCAAAATATTTTTATATGCTTCCATGTCTTTTTCTTTCACTACCGATACTGAAGGCTTATTTTCAAATAATAATTCAAATAATCCTTTTGTGCCCTTATACCTTTGATCACCAATGACAATATTATCATGTTCGTCAACGTTTAACGGGCTATTACCTATCATTAAACCGTCTTCTGTTAATCTCGCTCCATAACTATGGTAATTCTTATTAGGAATTGTTCCGAGTAACATTTTTACCATGTATTTCCTTCCTAAAGGTCCTTTGTTATGAATGTTTTCACCCAACAAGCTTATGTTTGACGGACCTTCCCTTGTCTCTTCTTCTTTTTCCTCTTCACTAGCAGTTGATACAACTTCATGTCCTCTTTTGGCTTTTACTTCATATAATTCTTTTATTCCACTATAGTCCGGTGATTCTAGCTCTCTTTCGGGTTCTCCACCGGTAAAACCACTATACGTAGAGGATTCCGGGTCTTCATCACTAAACTCTTCTGATTTTACATTTTCTCTTTCAAACTTCGTAATAGGTGCAATCGCATCTCCTTCCAATACAGGTTTAGCAAATTTTTTGTTTAATTGTTTCAAGGGTTCAGTAATAGGTTTAAAAGTAGATTCAAGGAATTTCTCCCTCTCGCTAATACCTAGTTTCAATGCTCTGTTTTTAGCCCGAATAGAATCACTAAGTGATTTTATTTCTTTTACTAATTTTTCTTGGTTAACCATGTTTGTAGCAAGACGTGTTGTACAACAATGAATGTGTTATACCACGTTTAATGTATTAATATAAATTTATCAAATCCTATCCTGTATCGACCATTGTTTAGCGGTTGTTCCTTCATAATTGTTAGGAACCCATACTTTTCAGCCCAAGCCTTTCCACACAACTCTTTAAATCGTTCAAATGTCATATCCGCATTTACATGATCAAAATATATATGTTTTAGGTTGGTTTCGTCCTGTTTAAATACAATTAACATGTTTGCATTGTCTCTAATGAGTTGTTTAGGTATTTTGCTGTAAGTTTGGCCAATATAAATGCTATCTATGTTGTTATGTCGACCCATAGCGAAGTAATTCCTTATTGTGTTTTGGTTTTCACAAGATACATCGTCGAATATAAACACGGAGAATGGTTTAGCTTCTTGTGGCTGCATGACACTCTCGCTTGCATTAAACTTTAAATATTTAACTTCAGGCACATTAGTCAGTATTTTTTCCAATAATTGATACTTTGGTTGTTGTAGTGATTTTGAAAATACATATAGATTGTTAAATCGTAATCCTTTAGGGTTTGTAATCAAATTGAATACTACATTAGTTTTTCCACAGTTGGAAGGTCCGGTAACCAGACATCGAACGGTGTTTGGTAACAAATTGCCATGTTTCCCACTATTGAATTCTGAATTATCCACTGTGAGTTCATCTATATTATTAATAGTAAAACTCTCTTTTTGTGGTACTATCTCCATCCTTTGTAATGGTTCAACCTAAAATGATTCTCTATCGTTATATCAAATCCTTTTTAGGTATCCAAGAATCTTCCGTCTTATTAAATCCTAACCATCGTACTTTGACCTTATCTTTTTTCCGTTGCAACACCTTTTCAACTAAATATACATCGCCTACTGTTGATTTTAACATTTCATGTCCATAAAACCCTCCTTCAAGCAATTGTCCTTTATTATCTTTTAAAATATATGTCTCAGGTACTGTAGGTTGTACTTTGAATACAGTAAAAACCTCATTGGTCCAATTTGGCAGGTATCTTTTACTGAATACACCTTTATATTTACTTATTCGCACTTTATCACCCACATTAAATTTTTTAGACTTTAGTTTTTCAACTTTTGGTTTAGTATTCGTTTTTATACGTTTTAATACAAGGTTTTCATTTTTACTAGTTACTTGGTTTGGTTTCATCCCGATAGTCCTATGAAATTTGTTATTGTAATCGTTTATAAGTTTTGGTAACATATCAATCCATATGTGCGATCCTCTGTTGGAAAACATTTTATACATTGCACTTTTTAAAGTTCTGTTGAATCTTTCGATTATTGAGGCTTTTACTTCTGAATTGGTTGAATAATGGTTTATATTGTGTTTTTTCATTAAATTTGCAAATTCCTTATTAAAATATTCTTTTCCATCATCTGTTTGTAAATGTTTAATAGTATGTTTGTCTCTTTGTATAGCTGTTTCCATTGCTTTTGTAACACTTTTGCCACTTTTATCTTTTAGTGGTAAAGCATCTGCCATTTTTGAAAAACAGTTAATAACAGTCAATATGTATTTATATCCTTTATTTTGTTTGCTATAAGGAATCATTTCGATTAAATCCGCTTGATATAAATCATTAATTCCTTTTATCACCGTATTTCTTCGTGGAAACTTTCTTCTTGCAGGTTTATGAAGTTCGTTGACAATTTGTTGCTTCAAGTCCTTCATATTGCAGGTTTCAATGTTTGTTGTATCACATGTATAATCACAATGAATGTTGTTTTAAATATTCACATCATTTATATGGGTCAAGGTCATCCAAACTTGTGTAAAAAAAATGGGGAACACGGCGTTGGACTTGCCGTGTTCCCCATTTTTTTACGGAAGGAGAAAGGAATAAGGTCGAAGTTGTAGAAGGACGAAGAATAGGTTACTAGTTGATAGGGTTTAAGGAGTAATGGCCGAAAGGAAGAGTGTGGATTTTGTCGGGCAACATATGTCTTTTATCATCCCGAGCTGACAGTGCTTTTTTAATTTCGGTGACACTGTAGACTTGATGCTTGAAGCTTCGGATATTGTTGAATGTTGCTGATATCGTAGTATCTTCAAACAAACAAGTCTTGTAGTGGTCAAATGTTACGTGTTTTTTCAAATAAGATGTCTTCACTCCTTTTGCTTTCTTGACTGTCGGTGTGTTGTTCTCGTGGTACATCTTAAATGAATATAATTTCGCCATCAGCGCTACTATTTCTTCTAAAGGCATTCCATTTGCTTCATCTTTGAATTTTCCAATTACTTTTTTATTTTTTTCATTGAAATTTGGATGGTTCTTCGGATAGTCAGAAAAGTCGAAATCTTCTTTGTATGGAAAAGTCCTTAGGTCTTCATACATGTCCAAAGTCTTTATCCAGTAGATAAACGCGTCCGTATCCATGTATGCGACTCCAATGTTTTCCCTTCCGTAGTGTTTAACCATTTTGTTATAATGGAAATCATACATCAGGGTTTTACTTATGTCCAAAATCGACATACCTATGTATAACGGACGGTCCATGACTATTGTTGTTTTCTTCATACTGACAGCGAATCATGGATGTTCCGAAATTTGGTTTTTGCACTAATTTTTCCAATTTCCTAGGATCACTCACTAATTTTACATTTTTGTGTTTTCTTTTGTTCTCCAAGGTCTTCCCAAAGATGGCATTGTTCATTAATTTATAGAAGTCCTTTTCAAATGCTGTTGTCGCTGCAGCTCTTCTTGTAGTGTTGGAATCAATATATGGTTTCAACCAACAAGACTGGGTGAATTCAATTGCTCTATGAATTCTCACTATACGTAGACCCAATTCGAGAGCCTGTTGAACTACCCAGTAGTGAGCCACATAGCGATCTTTATTCTCCAAGGTCATCATCAATTTTGGCCATCTTCCTGTCGGTGAAACTTCAGTCTTGGCTAGGAGAGGCAAGTCGTAGTGATGGTCATGAAGGTGCTCCGGGTATTCAAAATCACAGTCCAAAATATAGCCTTTTGGACCATCCTTTGGAATCTGTGAGATGTCTCCGATGGTGGCCGGGTCGATCCATTTGAAGTCAGCGCAGGAAGCGGATTTGACATTGCCCAACCATAAAGGTTTGTTTGCGTCAAAGTAGCCAAGGTAGACCGATGGTTGTTGCTCGTCGAAGCCGGGGATGTACTTGTTGTTGGCTTTGACATGACGTGTTACAGCTTGTGTCAAACCGCCCCGTACACCAGCATCATGAGCACCATATCAATATCCGTTAGAAGTTCCAGTCGACAGTTGGTTGACTTTAGCATAGCTTGCCATGCTAATCCTGGAGATGTGTACGAGTGTAGAGGGTCCAGTCCATAGGCGTAGAAGCAGGTGTTTCGAAATTCTTCCATCACATCGCACAGCAGAGTTACGTCCAATTTTATATAAAAGTCAGAATATTCCCCTAAGGTTTGAATGTTTAGTTGGTTCCAAACATTACAAGCATGATTGTAGTCTTCAACGGAGATTTCACTTTCGTTTAATTTGCTGTTGAAGGCTTCAATCGGTGGTAGACTGGTTTCTTCAAATTTTTCTGTAGAAGTTATGTAATCGTAGGGGAACACTCCTTTACGTAATACTAAGTCCAATTTATCTTCAGGTACAATCTTGCTGGTTTCTTTTAAGTCTTCTCTTCGTAGATTCTCAGACAATCTGCTCAAACTAGATGCCATAAATCTATAAGAGTCTACAAAGCGAAGTTTAATTTTACCTACTGTTTTTGAGAAACTGATATACTTTTCCAATGTTGTAGCAAGAACATCGATTTTACCATTATCTCTTCCTAATTCTGGAATAATGAAGTGGGAGTCGTAGCCGCTAAGATTGTGTAACACTACAGGGATAAAGTTTGGGCAGTTTGTAATTTATATTGCATGAATTACAAGCAGGTCCTCTGTATAACCCTGTGAGGTGATCATGATCTCTTACTTTTGGATTTTCTTCACTGAAGCTCTTCTTACATAGATAACATCTTGTTGCTGAAATGTATTCTTCTTGTTGATTTTGGTTCAAAGGTTCCATGGGTAAAACATTACCGTATAAGCGTTCCGCCTTTTCAGCAATCTCATACAACTGGTCTACAAAATACTTAGCAACTTCTTCCCCACGGTAGAGTATCGGAGTGGATGTTAAGCCATAGTCTTGCAATTGTTCTTCAGGTAAAGTAGATTTCACCAATAAGCAAAAACTGTTAGGTGATGCAATTGATATTTGGTTCTTCTAGTTACTTCACCATCCGGAAGTTCCTGCGGCACTAACGTGGATTCAAGTCAGCATAGATAACTAGTGGAATCCGGTATTGGTGAACTGTTTTATTGAACTGAACAAATGCTCTAGATGGTGGTGGCAGACTAATCTTCACTTCATAGTTGTCATTACAAAGCCGCTGGTGTTCCGACAACCACTCCGATCCTCCACGTCTCAACTCTTTATATGTGAAACAGAAACATCTTTTACACACTGTTAACCTACGTTTCTGTTTTGATAATTGATTTTTAACCAAGGCTGCAAAGTCCTTTATCCACACATAATGTGAAATTTCACCCTTAGTTATCAATAACAGATCCGTGTGGTTTCTTTCCTCAATTTTTGATACTCTCAGAGGATAAACACTATTGGAATCATCTAAACCAAACACATTTACAGAAACACCTGGGTTTTGTTTCTCAAAATTACCAATACTTTTAACACTAACAGGGTATGACAAACCTCGAAAGTTGTAGCGGTGTTGGACATTTTGATACGCTCTGCTAACTCTACAAGGATTTTCTTGCACATATTTTGTTAGCATAGCATATTTAAAGCATTCATTGTCCTCATTTTGCACATTGATACAAGATTTGGTAGCTTGTATCTTCTTTGGCAAAGGTATATAACTACTACCCCTTATACCATATCCGTGCTTGTGAACCCTTACATCCATACCTTCAATCGATGACAGACTCCAGCCGGATCCTCTTCCTTCATGTTCTTGCAGTTTAACTAGCAGTTCATGCAAACATTCTTCAATAATTTCATTGATATCAGATTCAGTTGTAAGGGTTCGGTTTTTGGTAATGAATGCTCTTAATGCCGTTTCACCATCAGTATTGGTAAACTTTGATTCTAACACCAGTCCAAATTTAATGAAGTTCAATCTCTGTAATTCTTCTTTTAGCGTTTTTCCAACAAGTACTCTGGCCTGGGTTATAAAATTATCTAATTCCAATTGCACATTATCAATTTTAAAATGTGTTACAACTTGTCCTGGTAAGGCCGTGGTGCGCAGTTGTCTCACATCTTCCAGTTCTTCTTCGTGTCCTCTTCTTCCGTGTCCTCTTCTTGCATATGCTCTTCTTCAATAGGTCTTCTAGTAGTGGATGGTCCAGCACCAGCAAATTGGATCACACTAGGTCTTTTTCTTTGCATTTGCTGTAGATAGCTGTCCCAGTAGTCCGTCTGCTTCTGGTGCTCTTCCAAAAACCTGTCAATTGAGTCTAAGTCTAATTCATCCATGGTAATATCTTCTTTTCTATCTTCGTCTTCATGTAATTCTCTATGTATGGTGAAAAGATCTTCGTCTTGAAAGATTTCCCCACAAATATCGCAAAGAGCCATTTCAAACAGTTTGGCTTTGAATGCACACTCTGTGAATGTCCACGCAATAATGAGCAGCGCACTCCACAGGGACCCTTTATATCCGAGGCAGATAGGTGGGGAAAGTGACGTCATATGGAAACAGGTTATCACTCATGTGCTAAATTTAGCCTTTACACAACCGTTTTGTAATACATTTATCAGTAGGCTTGATAAATTGATGATATTTGGTCTAGATTCAATAATTTGTACAAGTTTTTTCAAAGACGTCTGTTTGAGCAAGTTTATGTAGGTCAAGGTCATTTGGAATTATTATTTTGAGCGGGGGATAGAGCACTAAGCAGCATCATTTACTACAAAGTGCTCTATCCCCCGCTCACATTCTTTTTTTTTTTAACTTTTTGTTTAAACTTTTTACAAGGGTGAAACATCACCATCAGAGTCGGAATCATCCTCATCACGGAATAGGCAGCGATGACAATACATAATTCTTCTGGCAACTAACATCCTATCCATTGGACGATGGGGAGTCTTGTTCTTGTTCTTCTTCTTCGATTTCCAATTGGAATTCCATTTCCGACTCAGATGACGACTCTAATGTTTCGTAGGCGTGCAAGTCCACTTCATTATCCGTTGAACCAGCTTCGTCAGAGTCCGTTTCAATATCCATTATCTCTTCCTCCTCCTCTTCTTGATCAACCGCAGGTAGTTGGTCCTCTACTTCTATAATTTCTAGAGGTATTACCTCCAGAATAGAGACAATTCTGTTGCGATGGAACACGGTGTTGTCAGGTGGAGCCATGGTATGGAAGTGTTGTATCCATCCAATTTTTGCTTACCCTTTTTATACCCCCACCAACTATACAATTTATGTGGGTCAAGGTCACGTAAAGATACCCTTTGAGCGGGGGATAGACCACTAAGCAGCATGCTAGTCCATTGCCGCAAAGTGATCTATCCCCCGCTCTGTTCTACAAAACCTCAATCAAGTCCAAGTCCAAGTCCTGTTTAACACATTTTATTCTAATTCCATATCCAATTTAAAAATTTCAATTTCACATGGTTTACATTCCTGATGTATCAAACACTCCAGCTCCCTAAACATATCGTCCAGTTCGTCCAAATTATGATGTCCTACTTTTAACACATGAAGGTGGTTCATGCTTTGCATTGTAGCATGACCATCAACAAACAAGTTTCTTTTCCACGCTAACATAAATTGGCAGTTTTCTTGAAAGATTTTTCTCACCAAACAATCATACACAGCCGTCAACATGTCTCTACAATCTTCATAGTGTACCATCACAGAATACCTGTCCAAGTTAGCACCAAGCAGCGATCCACTCATTGTTTCTAGCGTTCCACTGGAAGGTTCAAAGCAGAATGAAGTCGAGATGTATAGACCCCCTCTTTTATACCAGTTAACCGGTTGTCCTTGCTGTAAAGTGGGTCAAGGTCATCCAATGCTACCCTTTGAGCGGGGGATAGACCACTAAGCAGCATGCTAGTCCATTGCCGCAAAGTAGTCTATCCCCCGCTCTGTATTCTACACACACACACACACACACACACACACACACACACACACACACACACACACACACACACACACACACATGTCCATGTCCAAGTCTTTCATTACATACCCAATATATATTCAGTTCCTTCATCATCACTATCACTCATCACTGCTTCCACAAACTCCACAGGATTAAAGTTAAATTGTTTCAATTGTTCTTTTAAGTTTTCAATTTGTTGGTCCTTTACTTCTAAAACACTGTGAAGATGTGATATGTAGTCCGCTGCCTCGTTGATGCTTGCTACTCTCGGATCGCCTAACTTCAAGCTGGGAACTACACCCTGCAGCCTGAAGTACGCCATACGCCTTTCTTGCTCCTGCCGTTGACCAGGACTGAGCAAGCCTTGTCCGTCTTGGCTTACCTCCAGCAAGGTCCGTAGCATCGGAGCTTTGCAGGCGTTTGCCCGAGCAACAGTTATGCTGTGGAATGGTCGAGCAGGTCCACGAGTAGCAGGCAGAACGTTGGCAGCACGCCTTCTTGAAGAAGAAGAGGAAGCCTGAGAAGTTTTGGAGTTGAAAGCCATGTTACAGTGCTGTATTCAGCTAAGCGGTACAAAGCAGAATAACCAAACTGCACGTTAATACCCGTATATATACACTTATCAGTGGTGGGGGTACTAGCTAGCCTTGGTAAAGTGGGTCAAGGCCATCCAAAAACATTACCAGAACGGGGGATAGATCACTAAGTGGCATGTTAGTCCATTGCCACAGAGTGATCTATCCCCCGCTCTGTATTCCGCATTCACACACACATTCATACAAACATGCAAGTCCCAGTCCGAGTCTTTACCCACACCTATCCACTCTCATCCTCACTATCATCAGTATCATCTAACAATCTGTCACACTTCATAATTAGTTTTTCCCATTCTTTCCGGATCAAAAGTATTTCACTGTGTGCACTCTCCAACAACCTCTTCTTTTCCTCTAACAACCTGTTCTTTTCCTCTATCAATACGTTACAACCTTTAATATATCTTATAGCAGCTCTAACAGTGTCTTCCTGTGAAGATGCACCAACCACTACACCTGGCACTACCTGCTGGAGTTCTTCATACAAGCTAGACTCTCTTCTGGAGGCTCCACTGCTGCACAACTCCGTCTTGCTCGGAGTGAATCCGAAGAACCGAACGCGACTCTTTGACAGGCGGCCCCGCCGGATCGGTCCAGAGCTTGAGCCAGAGTTGGATGCGGTCGGGCCAGAGGTAGAGGCTGGAATGTTCATGGCTGACATGGTAGTATTCAGCTAAACAGTGTAAAGCAGAATGAGAAGACGGTTGATCACCACTCCTATATATACCCATTTTTAGTGGTGGGGGTAACCCCGGGGTGAGGGAGGGGGGGGGATAGCTTAAGGACTTCCACTAACTTTCCCTTAGTCCTCGCGGTCATCGGTTTTACATACCTTTAGCACACCCATCATTTTGGTTTCTTCAATAACTTTACACACCTCAAAAACCCAAGCAAACAGCTCATCTATGTTGTTATAATTAATTTTTGTCCAGTGTTCATACTTGTGGGTTTGTTTGTTTATAATACATAGATAAAATGTAGACCCATCTCGTCTTATACAACACTCAACTTCCATTCTATGCCGGTTTAGCACTTCCCAAGCATTGTGTTCATTTATCAAGAAGTCTCCACCTTTGTTATTGTACTGTGACATGTTTACCACAGAGCATAGGAACGGACTGAAGCAAATGAACGGCTCATACAAGCTTATTAAAAGCGTTAGAGTGGGGGGTATCACGTGGTACACGACATAAGTTGTAAGGTTAGCAGTTTACTTTAAACAGTAATTTATGTGGGTCAAGGTCATTCAAACTTTAAAAAATTTTTACCTCCAAACACTTGTAGCAAGCTACAAGCGTTTGGAGGTAAGTTTTTTATTTGTTAAAGATTTTTGTAACTTAGTCTTCACCCTCAAGAACACGGTTTGAGATTGTCCCAGTGACTTTACATCACCGCCAGGTTAAAGTATTATACAAGTCAAGTGTTTTTTTTTTTATTACTTGACTTGTATAATACCCCTCTCCCTTACTTTAAGAGGGTTAAGACTAAATTTGGAAAAATAATTTGGAAAAAGACTTTTAAATATTGTCCAACACAACCTAACAATTTTGATTTTTTGGTGAGCCCATGTCCTAGTCCATTTCCCAAACAGATAGGCATCCTTTTCTTCGAATTAAATAAGCCCCGGGGACAAAAAATTCTCTTTGTACCATCGCAGGTGGTACTTTCATTCTATGAAGGCGGCCATCACCTTTTAGAATGATTTGCACATTTATGTTAAATGCTCCATAAGCTTGAACAATGAAATAATATTTTTTGTCCCTCTTGAGCCTATTAATTTTCAGCTTCTGCGGACTGTTGGGGTGTTTGAACTTGGACTTTTCAGGCATAATATTAAGGCTATAGGGCTTTGGTGTCGGAATTTTGATTTTCTTATTCAAGTGTCGTTGGCAACGATCTTTTTCTGGAAGAGCAAAACTCGGACAACAAAGAACCACAGCCTCTCTGCTAAACCAAACATAATCGCATTTATCACGCTTGCCAGCAGGGCATTTAACACGATTACGTTTCTTTTGTGTTGGACTCTTAGTGTTTTGGAGCTTCTCCGAATTAGGCTGGCTAGAAGAAATAGGGGTGGAAGGGGGTGGAAGAGGCAAAGATTGGTCAAAAGGAATGGAGCAAACAATTTTGGGTGGGGTAGGAGAGCGTGTTAGGTCTATGGAGGGAAGTTCAGGGGAAAAGATGGATTTACGGGGTGCTTTGGTTGGTGTGGATGGCATGGGGGATATGGGTGAGGGACATTGTGATTTGGTGTAGGATAGGATTTTCTTTGTGCGGCTATAGGGGGTTATCCTCGACCTTGACGCCTCTTGAAACACCGCAGACTCCGATCCCGAGTCTGATAGCAGCGAGAGTGCAGGAGAGGCTATCAGGACTCGTCCGCTGGGGTTTTTTGATGATGCCGCAGGTGCGCCAACCTCTTCCGAAGCTGCAGGTGCGCCAGTCTCTTCCGATGCTGCAGGTGTGCCAACCTCTTGCAATGTTGGTGGCAATGGTGAGAGGCTGGGCATCGAGGCAGGCTGCGGTGGCGGCGGCGGCGGCGGCATCGTCAGCAGCTCAGAATCTGCGCTGTCATGAGGTATTCTAGGATCGGAGCGGAGGACGATGAGGGCTGAGGCGTGTTGGCCGAGGTTGAAGAAGCTGGTGGGTAATTCTTGAGCTTAAGACCCATCTTGATGAAGCGAATAAATGAAGAGTAAATATGAAAAGAGTAAGTATGAAAAGAAGATTGAAATAACTAAACAAAATCTCAGGAGCGAGAGAGGACCGTCCGGTACGGGAACCTAAACAGGAATGAGAAGTGCATGCCACCCGGCCGCCTTATATCCCCACCGGGGCCGCCACGCCCAGGATATCAGGGGTGGGGGAGGGGGTGGGGGTGGAGGGGGGGGGTTCGCACTTTTTGTCGGGGGGGGGGGGGTTCGCACTTTTTGTCGGGGGGGGGGGGTTCGCACTTTTTGTCGGGGGGGGGGGCTCGCACTTTTTCAAAAAAATAAGCCCCACTTGGGACATTTATGTTGCCATCGCTGAAGCCTCCCAAGAGACCCAACTATAAACAATTCCAAACTTGTGCGTTACTAATACCTAACTGTTAACTTTTAAAAGACCTCTATATATATAAACTGTGTTAATAAGATCTGACTGTTAAAGATTTTGAAAACTTTTATATTTAGGTCAAGGTCACGAAAAAACTTTAAAAAAATTAAGCCCCACACCCCCCTATGGGGGTGTGGGGCACTTGGGTTGTCATCGCTGTAGCCTCCGAAGAGACCCAACTATGACAACAAGGCAACATCCAATGTCGTGTACCCTTCACCACGCGAGACTTGTAAACATTTACTGCATTTCCAACTAATAACTTTTCCAATAGCTAACGAAATGTCATTTACATAATTTTGAAAGAAACTGAGGACGCCCTAGTGGCTTACGTCCTCGGTCCGAGTGCAGAGGCCCTCGGCTCATTACCCCCGTATAAGCGTACAAACGGACCACCTCCTATTTCTCAGCCGCATTGAAGCATGCATGAGAGGAGCCTAACAATTATAAAAAAAGTGGCTTTACACGGGGGCCTACTCCCGTAACCCTATCTTTAATATTTTTAATTTAGCAATGCAGTAAATTTTTACAAGTCCTATGTGGGTCAAGGCCACACGGACATTAAAAAATTTCGGCCCCCGTACATCCATGGCGAACCACGAATGTTCGGGGGCCTTGGGGACAAAAAAAAAAACACAAATAGCTAACAAAGTTTCATTTACATAATTTTGAGTTTCCAGAAGGGAAACTAACTGAGGACACCCTAGTGGCTTACGTCCTCGGTCCGAGTGCAGAGGCCATCGGCTTATTACCCCCATATAGGCGTACAAACGGACGCTCCTATTTCTCAGCCGCATTAAAGCATGCATGAGAGGAGCCTAACAATTATACAAAAGTAACTTTACACGGGGGCCTACTCCCGTTCCCTGTCTTTACGATTTACTTTGAGCATTGCAAAAGCTCAAGGGGGAAATGCTACAACAAGCGTATACAATTTAGAAAAATATAACACACTTACAACACACAATTGAGCTCAACGTAGTCAATGCTGGAACAAGCACATACACGTTAAACACATATAACAAACAAGACACACAGGAGACATAAGGTACAAGTAAAACACTCTCATATAAAACAATTCGCAATACCCAAACGCAAGCGCAATATCTTACAACTAATACATGTCTTAAAGTTAGAGTAGACTTCGTTAAACACTGAAGGCGCCATTCAATGTTTACTGATGCCTATGGCGGTCCGTCCCGATCGTTCACGTTCAACGCGCGGGAGCGGACTGCGAGCCGGCTCTGGCTGGGCCCCCTTATATCCCCACCGGGGCTGCCACGCCCAGGATATCAGGGGTGGGGGAGGGGGTGGGGGTGGGGGTGGAGGGGGGGGTTCCACTTTTTGTCGGGGGGGGGGGGGGGTTCCACTTTTTGTCGGGGGGGGGGGGGGGCTCGCACTTTTTGTCGGGGGGGGGGGTCGAGGTAAGTTAAGTGGGTCAAGGTCACCCACAACACTTGTACTCTAAGTGTTGGCTATACCCCCACCACAACTGGGTCCCTAGGCTGCACAACACCGCTTCGCCAGTATGTCTCCGGCTTCCATGCGGTGCGCCTCGCTGTTCTCTAGCTCTCTATATGTAAGTAATTTTACAAGTTCTGGACGATATCGACTTGTAGTATTTCAGTGTTTTGACTCAAGGTCATCACACTTTAACTCTAGCACATCGGTTATCGTACCAGAGGTGCTCAATAACCTAACTTGTAATGTTTAGGGTGGCGTTTGCACGCCACGTGGTATTGCCATGAGTGTCCAGTCCAAGTTTTAAGTTAAATTAATTTTACTGTAATCTTTTCCATTTCTGCTTCGTTTTGCTAAAGTATAAGGTGTCGCTTAATAAAGTGGTATTTCTCTAAAGTTATAGGAGATTGCAAGGATACAATTAGTTTATTTAGGAGACTCTTCATCTTGGAGTTTAACACAATTTCCACTTTGACTTTGCTTCCTTGGCTCTCACAGCCTAAGCTGTACAGAAATGTTTCTTCTAGTGCCAACTCGGGCCAAGAGAACAGTGTGTTGACTGTAGGACAGCTCATGGTGAAGTGATGCGAAACTCCAGCGTACCACCTCACCTTCCCCCGCCACTGTGACCTTCCCCCACTCCTGCTGTTTCCCCCACCTCTTTTCCCTTGACTCATGCGCTACAAGCAGTCTCTCAGTATTGTGCGGACTTTTGTGAGGGGAAGCCATGTCGCGGGACGCTTTAGGTAAGAAACTTAGCCGTGTTAAGACTTTATTAGTTGCTCACTGTCCACCACTGAAAGTTAAGAGAGTTTCAACTTTAGCTAAGTGGCGCAAACTGTTGCGCGGACACCCTAAGTTTTATACAAAACAGACTAATGTCAGTTTTACTGATGAGGATTTGTTTAAAATATTGGATGAAATGACTTTTCCTTGCAAAATTCAGTTAGTTACTCCCATTCCTGACAGTTTAGAGTCTTAGTCTCTCAAGCCGATATACCTAGAGTACACGGAGCCTGACAGTCAGTCACTCGGTGGCTGTCGTGGGGTGCGCATCGGTGTCGGCGCTCTGTAGTTGTTAAGTGTTCAAGGTCACAGTAATATGAAATTGCGGATGTTGTGCTTGTTCAATGGCCTCTGAGGACTAGTGGATGACGGTTTAAGCAAGGTCATGTCGCAAACTCGAGTTTGACTTGGCACTTTTGCTGTTTCTCATCGCAAATTCGCTCCAAGTCTTCAAGGTCACGTGGACTCTGACTGAAACTCGGAGCGTAGTGCGAGAAACGGCAAAAGTGCCAAAAAATTTTGAGTTTCGGCGTGACCTTGACCTTAACAGTGTCAGTGACGTCATTTTGATGATGTAATGGATGATGACGTCGTCAGCATGTCATTTCTGTGACGTCATGGGTGTGACGTCACGGAAATGACGTCATCGATGGTTACGTCATCAATTACGTCATCGATGACGTCATTTTGATGACGTCATGGGTATGACGTCATCGATTGCGTCATCATCGATGACGTCATCGATTACGTCATCGATGACGTCATCGGGGTCATTGACCTTGGCGATGACGTCATCACATTCCTCAGAGGTCATTGAACTGAGCCAGCAACCGCAAAAACACACTACTTTTATGTGACCTAATAATCTCTTAACATTAATATAATATAATGTAAATTTGTTTAAGAAGACGTATCTGGTGAAATATGGTGAAATACTCCGGTTATCTCAACAGAGAGATACAGCGCTACACCACGGTCCGGCTGGGATACACCGTGTAGAACATCTACCACTGAATTCGTAACAAAGAAGTGTTTTATATTTGATTTCAAATCAAATCGTGGGTTGTGTTTTAAAAGGAACACCTTGTATTAGGCCTATACTCTTTCTCCGATTCAGACTGGCGGACGATATATACTAATAAGTATTTGTAGCATTTCTTAATGCTACATTATACTAGAGCAATCATGCCAAGGCTATTTAACAGTGTTTCTAACGAAGGAAAAACTGCTTTTCATCGTGAATCACTCCACATACAATTCAGACTACATTAACGAAACACATTAATGAAAACATTAATCTTAACTTAAATAAATATTTGTTTTAAGGGAGCGCTACACCTGAAAACATCGCGGCTTAACTAAGGTTCAAGCAGAAGCATACCAGCAAACCACTCAATCTATACAAAATATTCAATTTTAACGGCAAAGAAACATCGCCTGACCGCTAAGACTCGATTTACACTCAATTTCATTTTTATGTTTTTATCATAACATTTTAAAGCCACAACATAGTTCGCTACAACGTAATGAAATAAAAAAAGTTCCTGCTGTTTTAAAATACAGTACACAAAAATACTTCTCATTTAGGTAATTAATGGTCAGATAAAAAGACATTGGACCTTAAGTATAATGCTTCAAATAACTAAAAACAAAGGGTCGGCTAGTCTGAATAAGAGAGAGAAAATAGGCCTAACACATGGTGTGCTTTTAAAATACAACCTACGATTTGTTTGAAATAAAATATAACAACCCTAACACATATATACAGTATTAATATTTATATATTTCTTTGTTACGAACTCCGTGGTAGATGTTCTACACTGTGTATCCCATCCGGACCGTGGTGTAGCGCTGTATCTCTCTGTTGAGATAACCGGAGTGTTTCACCACGCGGGTCGGGTGGAAAACCGTGTCAGATACGTCTTCTTAAACAATTTTATCACTAGAATAAAGTAAATGGAAGAAGACTGTAAAGTAAGTGGTATGAAGATAACTACAGTAGCCTACTTAACAAAATTTTGCAGAACTCGCAAAATGACATTATATTAATGTTAAGAGATTATTAGGTCACATAAACACTATAAGTACTGTACTGTATTCTAATGTGTGGTAAGCCCCCGCCGTGTCCGTGTCTCCTCGGCCGAGGCCGGCAGCTGCCGCCGCCGCCGCCGCGCCGCCCCTGTCGAGGCAGGCCGCTACCGTCGCCGCCGCGCCGCCCCTGCCGAGGCAGGTAGTGTACCCATTTGCCACTCCCTCTGTTCATGGCCTTCGCATGAAACCCTCGTCAAACGGTCATTAAACACCTGTCACCCCAAGCTGTACCCATTTGACGCTTGTACCCATTTACCACTGTACCCATTTAGCACGACACCAAAT
>CM061532.1:260055430-260118157 GCA_030545055.2 Neoaliturus tenellus
CAAGAATTAAAAAAAAACTATTCTTTCATTTTTGTATATGTATATGTGTGTCTGTGGACACGTTAACTTTTTAAAGAAACATTCAATTTTAATGAAATTTGGTTTGAATGTGTAGGGTAGCGTTCTTCAGGTTTAAGTTCGGAAACCCGGGTGATCGGACCATGGGAACTGTTTTATGGGCTTTCAAATAAGTACCGTAAAAATTGAGTTTTTTGGCATTTTTCTATCTCAATTTTTAAAATTTAATTATTTTAACTAATACCATTGAAAAGAGCTTGAAAACAAACATTTGGTATTTTGAATTTTTATCTTTGTTTAACAAATTACGAAGAAAATCCAAAAATAGGTTTCCCATGTTCTTCTTATATGGGAACTCAACAGAACCCTGCATCTCGCTTATTTGTTGACATAACTTGGTACAATTTGTTAAGTACATTCACTAGGTAGGGTTTAACTTATATTTGCAAACCTACATACTCATCCCCAAGGGGTTTAGGGGGGGGGAGGGGAAATTATCAGAATAAAAAAAAAAAAAATTGTGTCTGCAGTGATAGGCCTAAGCGATTTTATTAATTAATTGCTTACAACGCCCTAATGGAAGCACACCTAACATCCTCATTCCCATGGTGTTTATGGGGAAAATTAAAATATAAAATTCCGTTGGAAATTCGCTGAGTACGCAGGCGGGGGCCAACGGGGGTATTTTATGTTTAACAAATGCATTGCTTGAAGAGGGAAGGGCCCGTGGCAGAAGACAATCGTGCTGGGTCGGAGCTGTCCAAAACACAGTTGCAAACATCAGTCTGGCAGGGTCTGTCAATACAGCGCTGTCTTACGTCACCGCCACTGGCGAGCTGTGGTCAAGGTCTGTAGAGTTGAGACAAAAAAATCCCCAACGCAAACGAGAACGATTGTTGTTTCCTGCAGTGTTGGCAACACTTGCAGGTAACAAAGACTAAAATGTTGGGGTTTTAACACTTTTTCAACCAACAAAACCTCTGTGGCGACATCCACGGATGTAGCAGAAAGTGACACCATTGCTGTTATGGGATGTAGCTCACCTGGCACTACAGTCATCTTGAGCTGTGGTTTACCTGCAGTCCTGCAGATCAGATGGTCTTAGGTGCGATGTAGACACAGTATGAATAATGGTCAATAAAATTGAATATGATATTGGTGTCATTAAACATTTAACAGCAATAGGCATAAGTCAGAATATTAAACTTTATAGTTTAATAATGAACTAGTCAATAAACATCACAAAATCAATCGATCTGATAAATCATAGGTCAAATGTTCGCCAACGCTATAAAATATACTTTGTTTCAGCCACTTACCGACTTTTTCCTTAAACTTATTTATATTTAACAGCCTAATAGAAAAATGAAACTTATTGAAGAATTTAACTGTAGGTACCTAGTATAATCACTTTTTAGTGTTTTAGTTACTAACATAAGGAGTGACACGATTTTCTTATATATCGTGTAATGACTATGATTATTTCATTGTTTTTTACAAATTTTTGACATTATATTTTATATAGAGTAAATTATTTAAAATATACATTGAACGTAAAGTTAAGATCTCATGATTATAAAAACTGGGCTTAGAAAAGACTGTATGGAAGACAATCCATCCTATATTGCTTTCTTTTGCAAAACAAATATTTTATTACTTTGGGAGGCATTTTCTCACAATCTAATGAAACAAACCATATTATACTGTAATAAGAACTTCAGAGGTTACACATGTTGTTTATCATTAGATATAGACAGTTACTGACTTACAAATCATGAGGTTCCCAGCTAAGTTTACTGTCTAAAACATGCCTAAAAGTTTTACAAGATTTGCAGAATTGTCAGCATCATTCTTATTGTTTAGGGGGGGAAATTATAAATAGGGGGTACCAAAGAGGCAAGGCCGACAGTAGGCGTGTCCTAGGCCGGCGTCATGGGTCACATTTCAATTAGTTAGTTTATAATTAAGCTTTAAAACGAGTCTCTCTGTTACAGATAACACGGAATATCTTGGCCTGTGATGACCGTTAACAGTTCAAACAATTTGAGTAGAGTGACGAAGTTGCAGATTGTTGCAGACCTGCAGACTGTTTTTAATGTACCGTATTATGTTTACCAATTTGAATACAGAAGTGGACTGAGTCAGAGGCCAAGATATTCTGTGTTGTCTATGTTTTTCCAGGAACTATTCGAAACGGTTAGTTAGTATAATGTATTTGGTGGTATAAAGTAGTTGGTGTAAAACCTGCTGGCGTAACAGTTTTGTTGACGTGACGTAACATATGATCACGACAAGCGTTTTGCGGCTTTGTTTTGTTGAATTTTCCCGATCACAACCACGTCCCGATCAGTAGCATTGACAATGATAAGCGGGGGGGGGGGGGGGGGGGGGGGGGGTGTATTCCTAGACCACTAGTTGGGGTTAATGTGGTAAGTAAAAGAGCGTAAACAAACTAGGATGCATGGTCCACCAATAATAACGATTTCATCTGAAACAAAAGAATGTAAACAAACAGACGCACTTATAATAACGATGCCCCAGCTGACATAAGGCGCGGCGTGGGCGGCGGCGGCGCGGCGGTAACCCCTACTAGTGGTGGGGAAGACGGCTCGTTTTAGCCCTATTCTGCCATCTCAGTTAGCGATCCAGATGTTTTTGTTTATATTTATGGATTAAAGCAGTCAACCAATGAACAAAACATCGATAGTACAATGGTTTAAAGTTTTTTTTTTTTTTAGTATTTGTATAATGTGCGCAACCAAAGAACGCAAAAACAAACACCCCGTATTACCAGGTATTTTAACATGGCACAAGCTTAAAATACGTTGGTAATACTGGTTAAATAGACCAGCTGACTTTACAGATTTAGGGCTGTAAACGGACATTTTCATAATTAAAATGGTGTGCCGGAAACTTAGTTCGCATCATAGTGTGATAGTGTGGCGAATAATATAAAATCTAAATAGATTAAGAAAGTGTAAAATAATTGTAAAAAATTAACCGATTATTCCACAACTATTTTTTATTTTTGGCTGTGGAGGGATGGGGGGCCGATAAGACACAAATTAAGTGACCGTCGCGGTTGCTAGGTGACGCTCTCGTCGCTGGAGGGCCCTTGATCGCCCACCGACTCCACCGCCCCCCCCCCCCCCCACCACACCGCACCGGAAACCGACGATACCACATAGCCTTCCGGTTACTTTTATTTTTTGCGAATTTCCCTATAGGGAATATGCTATTAGGGTAGAAGTCAAGGTAAGACCTAAGCCTGAGTCCACTTTACTTATAATTTTTTAAATACTTGACTTTTTGAGGTGCGTTTTGCGGCACACGTTTGCTTTTAGAATTACCTTTGAATATGCGAATAGCTTGATGTATGCCTATCAAACTATTCTTGAACCACCCTCTACATATAAGTCTAAAAGAGGAAGTTCTGAAAACTTTTCTTAGTTCATTGCCATGCTACACATAATTTTATAGGTCTTAGTAAGGAAATTACATACCCGAAAAACATACCTCAAAAGGTCAAATAATATGTGGGAAGTTATTGCATTTCAAAGTTTTGATAGTATTATTTTACTAGCAAACATCCCGTCAAAAATAACTCAATGACTGGTAATTTTATGATTGTTATATATTTTAGGGCATGATCCCCATACGGTATGGGATTTCAGTGGGCATAATTCCTCCAAGGCTGCGGAGAAAGGTCAGGTAATGCCATATAAACATCTAAAAAGAAAATTCTCTGTCCAAAAAATATTTCATTTTCCCCTGACTAATATTGTCTATGACTTATTGAGGCAAAATAAGAACACCCATGCTATGAAAACTTATATATTTTATAAAATTAATTTAACAATACTCCATAATCCACTAAATTCACAGAAAAGTTTTGTGTAATTAAAAAATATACTACATTTACGATTATTTTTATAATGACAAAAATCTCTCCCAGCATCTTCAAACTGTAAAGTGACATAGTCGTCTTATAACATAACTCACCAAATTGTAACCTCTAAACTTTACAATAAAATACGCACTTTCTATGTGTATAGCTATGTGTAGGGTGAGAGGAGGAAAATCAGCCCGAAAAGGGTGAATTTGATGGGAAAATCTATTGCATAACTTTTTTGAAACTTAAACACGTTTTCTAATACAATGTTTTATGTGTATTTATTTATAGATAAGCATTTAATTCATAGATCACAAAGAAATATTCTACTATGAAAATAACACTGTCAGTATACATGATTCCCAAGGATCAGTGCACAGGAACAGTATTAACTGTTAGTTGTGCAAGAAAATACTAAATAGAAAAGTAAATCGTAATGCCATCATTAATTAATTAATCTTATGAACTTATATGATAAGGCTAAATAACAAAATGTTAAGTATAGATCGTAAATAAATTGTCTTAATTTAGTTTAATAATTATAATACTATACATTTACGTTTTTCTATACTAATACATTTTTATATGACGAATATCTCCTTGAAAAACCCACCTTAAAGTTCAAGATGCTGTAAAAACTTTCATTCATTGATGTTTGTTTACATGTTGAAGTTGAAATCACTCTGCAATAGAAACATTGACAGCTCTCATCACACTGAAAGGTTAACGGACTTCCAATTACATAGATTGAAGTAAACTGACAGGTTAACCGGCTTTAAAACTTGCAGAATATAGAAAAAAATCTTTAACAAGTAATTCCTTTAAAACTTAATTTGTCTATTGAACCACAGTCTAATACCAGACGGTCACGACACTCATACGTTAAAATTGTGTGGCAGGGAAACAGCTAGTGGTATAAGAAAAACAATCATCGGAATATTTAAAATATGAAATGAAAAGTTGTGATTCTAGACATTTGGTGAATTAGTGCAGTTTCTTCTCTCCGGGACCCGCGGACACTGTCCGATTGTCACGACTGTCTCCCAAGGAACAACGAACAACGTTTCACCACGCGGCGTGTCGCGTAGTTCAGACTAGTCCCATAGACAGCGCGACCGTGGCGGCGAGGGGCAGCGCCCACGGACCGCCAGGAGGCGCGGCGTTGCAGCCGTCGTAGTCGCAGACGCCGCAGAACTCCAGGGTGACGTCAGCGGTGGTGACGAGCTTGACGGCGTCGCAGGGGTTGAAGCTCTCCAGCTGGTGGACGGAACAGCCCCGCCCCGTCACGCGCTCCCCTAGAACTGCCCACAAACATAGCGGTCAGCAATTATATCCAACCGTCATTAGGCTAGAGGCTACGTTTTTATCTTTGGTTCTACATACCGCACAACAATCACTCGTGCTTCTAAAAATTAATTTTCATTGAATGAAGAAAATAAATCTGAGAAACCACAATGCTTATGAAAATTAAAATTTCTGTCACAGTTTTTCACAGGGGTATGTAAAGGTTAACCTGGACTGGAATATTGGTTTAAGCAGAGCTAACTCTAAAACATTAACTCGTCAAGGATTTGCAGATTTGCTACGGTGACTTTCTACATTACATGCTAAAAAAATTGATGTGATGTGAACGGCACAGCCTCTGGTCTCTCCAAGCTGCCCAGATTCTCCTTCTAGAAAGATTAAGAAATAGGTATGATGTGCTGTGAGGTTTAAGCTACCCAACCTAGTCCAGTGTTCTACTAACCAATAAAGTCTACCTCAACTTTTTCTTTTGAGTTATTCGACAAAGAGGTATATCTTTCCTTCTGGCTGGATAAAGAAAGATGCTTGATTTGCCACTAGTTATATCAAGTCTCTCCCTATGATATACTCACCAAGAGACCGATCTTTGCAAAATGAAGAAATGTAATAGTTCCTCATTTGCCACGAGGTTTATCACGCTTCGTTATGTGGTCTACTCACACATTGTGTCTTTATCAACTTTTCCCTGTGATCCACTCACCGAAGAGCATCTTTGGCCACCGTCTACATCCTCGTCCTCTGTTATACTCACCGATGAGGTCTATCTTCTGGCAGGACGCGGGTATGGGTCCGTCCTGCGGCGACGTCACCGAGGGTCCCTGGGCTAGCAGGTCGGTCTGGTCCTTGGCCGGTGCTTGGCCCAGCTTGGTCATCAGGTTGGCCACCGTCTACAGCCTCGTCCTCTGACATACTCACCGATGAGGTCTATCTTCTGGCAGGACGCGGGTATGGGTCCGTCCTGTGGTGACGTCACCGACGGCCCCTGGGCTAGCAGGTCGGTCTGGTCCCTGGCCGGTGCTTGGCCCAGCTTGGTCATCAGGTTGGCCACCGTCTACATCCTCTGTTATACTCACCGATAAGGTCTATCTTCTGGCAGGACGCGGGTATGGGTCCGTCCTGCGGCGACGTCACCGAGGGCCCCTGGGCTAGCAGGTCGGTCTGGTCCCTGGCCGGTGCTTGGCCCAGCTTGGTCATCAGGTTGGCCACCGTCTACAGCCTCGTCCTCTGACATACTCACCGATGAGGTCTATCTTCTGGCAGGACGCGGGTATGGGTCCGTCCTGTGGTGACGTCACCGAGGGCCCCTGGGCTAGCAGGTCGGTCTGGTCCCTGGCCGGTGCTTGGCCCAGCTTGGTCATCAGGTTGGCCACCGTCTACAGCCTCGTCCTCTGACATACTCACCGATGAGGTCTATCTTCTGGCAGGACGCGGGTATGGGTCCGTCCTGTGGTGACGTCACCGAGGGTCCCTGGGCTAGCAGGTCGGTCTGGTCCCTGGCCGGTGCTTGGCCCAGCTTGGTCATCAGGTTGGCCACCGTCTACAACCTTGTCCTCTGACATACTCACCGATCAGGTCTATCTTCTGGCAGGACGCGGGTATGGGTCCGTCCTGCGGTGACGTCACCGAGGGCCCCTGGGCTAGCAAGTCGGTCTGGTCCCTGGCCGGTGCTTGGCCCAGCTTGGTCATCAGGTTGGCCACCGTCTACAGCCTCGTCCTCTGACATACTCACCGATGAGGTCTATCTTCTGGCAGACGCGGGTATGGGTCCGTCCTGCGGTGACGTCACCGAGGGCCCCTGGGCTAGCAAGTCGGTCTGGTCCCTGGCCGGTGCTTGGCCCAGCTTGGTCATCAGGTTGGCCACCGTCTACAACCTTGTCCTCTGACATACTCACCGATGAGGTCTATCTTCTGGCAGGACGCGGGTATGGGTCCGTCCTGCGGTGACGTCACCGAGGGCCCCTGGGCTAGCAAGTCGGTCTGGTCCCTGGCCGGTGCTTGGCCCAGCTTGGTCATCAGGTTGGCCACCGTCTACATCCTCTGTTATACTCATCGATAAGGTCTATCTTCTGGCAGGACGCGGGTATGGGTCCGTCCTGCGGCGACGTCACCGAGTGTCCCTGGGCTAGCAGGTCGGTCTGGTCCCTGGCCGGTGCCTGGCCCGGCTTGGTCATCAGGTTGGCCACCGTCTACATCCTCTGTTATACTCACCGATAAGGTCTATCTTCTGGCAGGACGCGGGTATGGGTCCGTCCTGTGGCGACGTCACCGAGGGTCCCTGGGCTAGCAGGTCGGTCTGATCCCTGGCCGGTGCTTGGCCCAGCTTGGTCATCAGGTTGGCCACTGTCTACACCCTCGTCCTCTGTTGTACTCACCGATGAGGTCTATCTTCTGGCAGGACGCGGGTATGGGTCCGTCCTGCGGTGACGTCACCGAGGGCCCTTGGGCTAGCAGGTCGGTCTGGTCCCTGGCCGGTGCTTGGCCCAGCTTGGTCATCAGGTTTGCCACCGTCTCCAGCGCCGCCCTCACCGTGTTGTCGTACTCGCAGTCCACCGTGTCCATCGGCGCCGAGGAAGTGGTGTTGCCCACGAACGGGTCCAGGCACCGCGGGTCCTGTTTGGAGTTGCACACGTAGCAGCGGATGCCATCTCCTGCACAAATATAGAGTGGTTTCATTGATTAGTATACATTATTTAATACATAATGTATAATAAGCGTAAGCTTTTGAATTATTATATATTATTTAAAAAATGTTTGCCTATGCCGATGATATTGCACTAGCTTATCAGCACCAGCAATTCCGACATGCTGAGGAAGTACTGACAAACGACCCCAAGACCCACGGTGAATCCTTTAAGGCCTGGAAGCTAAATTCAAACCTAACTAAAACTGAGGTATATTGCTTTCACTTGAACAATAGACCAGCCCACCAAAAGCTTAAAATCGTATTTGACGGCGTTAAGCTAAAACACAATGACCACCCTCAGTATCTGGGAGTCACTTTAGATCTGTCTCTCACGTTCAAAAGCCACCTGCAAAAGATATCAGTCAAGGTGAGAGCTAGGACTAACATTGTCCATCAACGTGCTGGCTCCACATGGGGAGCTAACGCACAAGTTCCGCTAACCACTGCTTTGTCCCTGGTTTATTCAACTGCTGTGTACTGTGCTCCCGTGTGGTTGAACAGTGTCCATGTCAGAGAGATCGACGTCCAGCTAAACTGGACCATGAGAGCCATTAGTGGTACACTCATGGCAACTCCTGTACCCTGGCTCCCGGTGCTGTGTAAAATTGCTCCACCTGAAATAAGACAAAGCGATGCACTTACTGGGGAATATGATAAGACTGTATCTGCTCCACAGCTATAACCATCCATAACTACCTACCCCAGGAGATAGGCAGATTGAGGTCCCGAAGACCACCACTGCGGACAGAATCCCAGTTGACGGACACAAACTTTTCCATCCATACCGATGAATGGACTTCCTCCTGGGACTCTTTCTAAGGTCGGAATCACTTATTAATTGCTGACCCGACCTTAGCAGTAAGTGGTATGGATCTTCCTCGGAAGCGGTGGACTGTTCTCAATCGATTCCGCACTGGAGTGTGAAGATGTAATTATTGGAAATACAAATGGAGAGTGACAGAAGACCAGTCATGCGGCTGTAGGAGGAGTTCCAGACTATGACTTACATAGTCAATGAGTGCCCTTTGAGTGCTTTACCCAACGGCTTGATTGGGTTGCGTTGTGCAAGTGAAGCTGGGCTGCAATAGCTTAGCGCCCTGGATTTACTTTATAAATATAGGTCATGATGTTTTCGTTTTAGTTTATTTTAAATGTATTGACGCAGGTGCTATGCACTGCAGAGTATGTTTTATATTTTTCAGAAGTTGGTGGCTGGCTATGAATGTCATACGATACATACATATCCTGTAGTTTGGGACTTCCATAAAAACGGGGTTACCCAGCACTAAAAACCTCATCTACTCTTTTGGATTCTAACCTGAAATTGTTTATCACATTATGTCAGGCTAGACCTAAGTTAAGGCCTACGCCCGTGGGGCTCGCTCGTTATCCCCCGCCCGGTCAAGGGATCTGGGAAACCTGGCGGTCCAGATCGTTTTCTTTTATAGGAAGATGCCTGGACGAACAATCCCAGTTGCCCTCATTCTCCATAATCTCTTGGTAGACCGTGTCCAGCGAAAAAAAAAACACCCAGTTTTCTTATAGCCTTCAGCCGGGACCTTTAACAACGTGGACAGTGGAAGAAGGTGTGTTTCGCGATCAGAACACATCCCCGGGCAGTAGGGAACGCCCGGGCAGTAGGTGCAATCCGGTGAACCAGTCTAGCCCATCCGGTTCAAGTACGACTTGAAATAGCCGTGACCTGTCAGGAACTGCGTGAGGTAGTAGTCCATTTCGCCATGCCGCCTTCCACCCATGGTTGGACTTGCTAGATGAGTCGCGCAGGTCTCATTTTGGATCACTGCTGTTCGAGCACGCTCTTCGGAACTTGCAGCATCCTTGCCGATCTCGCCTTGTCTCTGATAGATGGCCTTCCTCTCCAATGCCAAGAGCTAGACAGGGATGACTCCGGCAACCACCAGGACGGCAGGCTCGGATACTGTCCGATAGGCGCCTAGGCGGAACACACCCGGAGCGCAGCTTGACGCTGAACTCAGGCTAGTCACAACGAATAGAATTCCTTTGTGAGAGCGTCTACCCACACCTCTGCACGGACTGGACTGCGGACATCATTAACCATCTTCTGCTTGACCGAGGACCCCCGACATTAGCCATCAGCCTACTAAGGTAAGTGACTACCTTAGCAGCCTAGTCCGCCGTACGGAAGATCTGATCCCTCCAGCTTAACTTGTTGTCCACCATGATCCCTTACTTTTAAGATTTTTTTAAAACTTATATCATTAGTTTTTTACTCATATATATCAGGTATGAGAGACCTAGATCTAACCTTAATCTACAATAAAATATAAATTTTACCAATAAATGTTTAAAAACACCGTTTGAAACAGGGGAACGCGGAAGCATGTTTTCAGTGTTTTTACATGTGTGAAGATTACTTAATATTACGTGATGTCAAATAGTTTAATTATTAATTCTGTATATCTCAATTATTAATTCTTAATTATTGTGTTTAATTATTCATTCTGTGTTCTCTCAATAAAGAAGATTATTTTTATTATTTTAAAAGTCAGGATGTAATTAAGTACCAGAAAGCATTATATTTGCAATCTTTTAGTGTCCAAACATAAATTCAACAGACGCAGTGTCAAGTGTCATCATCCTCTTTCGACAAATTCTTACTGTAGAGTGTCATGGTTGTACTTGACGTGCTTGATGTAGGCTGTGCTACACGATGCACAAAATGTACAGTGTAGTCACGGGTACCTCGCAGCTGGCGAGGAATGCACGTGACGTAAGATATCCTGGACTGATGACTGCGGCTGTTTTAGACAGCTCCATCATGGATCTATTGTCGTCCGCTCCGGAACCTTACTTTGGAACGAGTATAAGAAAATCCTTTCGACACCAAAGTATATCTATGAGATTCATAAAACTGTTGGGATCAAGTTTTATAAATCTGTGGGAGCTATAACACTAAAAACTATATCTGTCTTCCTATGCAGAAAATTTTATTTTTCTGACAAAAATCTTATTTAAATCATTATTTTTCCTAATAATAAAATTAAAGGAAATCTGAAGATATTATTTTTAAATTAATCTAGAAAAACTTTAAATTGTAGGACTCGTTCATTCCGCTCATTCACTTTCTTTTGTTTGTTTATATGTGTGATTTTCTTACCATAAATATGCCTGATTTAAAGTCTAAGTGAAAAGTTAAAACGATAATGTCAAACTCAGTAATTTATTCAAATAATGCACAAAAGAGGTGACTGTTTAGAATTAACTACCTGAACTTAAAAATTTTGGTTCATGAGAAACAAAACAGTCAAAACGTTTTACATCACTACGTAAAATTTTTTTTAATTATGATTTAAAAACTTCTGTGACTCTATTTTACGTCTTTGATATGATGCAACGTCATGTTTTTTATACACTATTGACTTTAATGTGTGCTTTAAGAGTAAATGCCTTCTACAAAGTGATGTTAGTTATTTTACATAGGAAACAAGAGATTTGCAGTTTAATCTGACCGACAAAATTGTCCTTAGGCTACTAGTACAACATGTATAATATTCTTAATTTTTTTTAAGATATGTTTTTAGATATGTCAACTTTTAAATAAGGCTAACCTCAACATAGTCTTATATAGCATTAAAAAAATTTAACAGTAACCGTGATAAAGGTAAAAAATAAGTAACATATTCCATATAGGGAAATTCGCTAATATTTGCCGTAAAATTTATTCATATAATTCTGCTTCAACCTGCGTGTAAGAGTGAATCAAGGACTAAATTTTATCACAAACTTAGGACTAACTTTTAAGATTAACGTTAGTTGTTCATATATTCTTCTAGAATGCAAAACCAAGTTTCAAACTGTCCAGCAGGAAGCCCCGATGTTGTACGTAATTCAAGTTTCATGTTCTGTAGCGTTTAAAAGTGCAACGCCCCAGGAGAAGGGGGTGATTTCAGCAAACAAAAGGCAGCGCGAATATTCCTCTCTTTTTCATGTGATGGTACTGTAACTGTCGGACGCCGTAGCCTACATGTTGATTGTTAAAAGTGATATAGCAATAAAACAACAACAACAAAAACGTAAAGAGAAAATATTACAAGTTTTGTTAGTTTCTGATTGTACGTGAAATCATTAAATCGGCAAACAAAGTTTTTGGTTGGTAGGAGCCTATTGTAATAAACTGAAAATAATGGAAGTTTTACATGCTGTAGATATTAATATTTTCTTTTCACTACCCGTACGTAAATTGCCTACTCACCCATTATAAACCTTATCATATAAAAGTTTGAATTTTTAATGCTGAAATAATTTTTTACCTTTAGACACAATTATAGAAATCGTAATGTACTGTTTCTTCTGGACAAAATAAAATAATCATTGTCATTAGTACTACTGCACGTGCTGCTCGACATCGAGCAATTTATATTGATACAATACAAAAGTTACTTCATTTTTGTGGTTATTAGCCTCCGGATTACATCCGGAGTCTGGACTTCTCTTCCGCCCGGTACGCGTCGCGTGTCAATAGGCCTACCTCAGTTTAGTGTTTAGTAGTTTTCGTGTTCGTTAATAATGTTCGTAATGTTTGTGTCCGTGTGTGAATGTGTAAATGTTAAATGGAACGACGATCTTCACTTGAAGAGAGAATCATTTTAATGTCCTTGACGGCCCGATGATGATCCCATAGGGATCGAAACTAGTTGCCATTAGCAACAATTGGATTATATATTTGCAGGTATTTAAACCACTTTACAAAAGTTACATGTAGTTGTAAATCAATGACATCCGACCAATCTCATATTGTGAATATCAGTGATCACGTCTGTACACTACAGCTGTACGTTAACAGATGTTTAAAATGCTCAAACTTATCTCAATGTTATTCCAATGGGAAATTTTCAAATTTAATTTGTGGATAGCGCCCTCATTTTACGTCCGATTCTCATAAATTTTTGGCGGATACAACTACAGACCAAGCCCTATCCATCGATACCAAAACTTGAAAATCGGTTGAGAATTGTAGGAGGAGTTCTCTATTAAAAAACATCAGCGTATTAAATAAATATAGATTTACTCAAAATACGAATTCTGCTTGATAGTTCCTTTACTTGCTGACAAACTACAATTAAAACTCCATAAACAATTTGTTAAATTAAGAAATCTTAAATTATTCCAGGTGTTTGGTTTTATTAAACCAAGTCAAATGTTCGGATAGAAAAGTTGTGAGAGCAAATTAAAAACTAATTATTTATATTTTTAAGTACGGATTTGAGAAATGGTTAACATTGCTGTTTTTACCTTAGATTAATTGCACGATGTTTTGTAAACAGTCACATTAAGTACGGTAAATAATTTTAGTCGCAGTTTTTTTTTTTTAACTATACGCAAATAAATCATTTAAAGTTTAAAAAGAAAATAACCAATATGAAAACTATAAAAGCTTTCATCAACGTTGTAACTTGGAATTAAACTATTTACGTAAAAATTGTTGATTCTATTTAAAATTTGTTGAAAACATATTATTGTACATTCCATACATTGTACAGTCAATAAGTTTGTATGAAAGTTTTCGAACATTTGTAAAATGTTTGACTGTAATGTTTACATGTACTGTTTACTACCCAACTTTTTACCTTAGTAAATCTCGATCATACGTCGATTTTATGTACAGTTATCGTCCAGGAATAATTTTAATCACGGTTATTGTAAGAAACTGTACACAAATGAACCAAAATGTAGACCCCCTAAGTTTAAAAAGGAAACAAATACAAAAACTAAATAAGCATGACATTAACATTGCAACTTTTGATAAACTATCAACTTAAATATGTAGTAAATTTAGTTTAAAACTTGTTAAAATATCTATCCTTGTTTAGTACATTAGTTTCTTAAGTATTCAATAAGTTCTTATACAAGTTTTCAAACTGTACTTAATTTTATTTTTTTAATGCTGTAGTTTGAAGTATAAACAGTAAAATGCAATATTAAAAAACAGACAACAAGTACACATGACAGTTATATCAAACATTTCAGCCTGTAATACGTTTATGATGGTTTAGTGATAAGGAGTGGTTATCAGTGACTGACCAAGGGACGCCGCGGAGAGCAGGATCAGCACCGCTAGAGCCTCAGCAGCCTCCGCCATGCTGACGGCACGCTGATGTACTGAGGGAGGACTCCCACCCCTCCCGGCCCTCTCACCCTCTCCCTCCCCCTTACGACATTGATCACCCCTCAATTACCCATCGTTTGGTAAAAGCTATAGTTAGAAGATATTAAGAAAAGTACATGTATGTTTTTAGAATGTGAGTCTTACTGAAAAAAAACGAGTGTATTAGAGCAAGTAAACGCCTTGCTGAATGTAATAGAGTAACGTAGTTGTAATGACCAAGAACATTCTTAAAATTTACTTTTGTACTAACTTAAATCCTCGCCGATCGTAAAAAAATGTTGTTCAAATATTTCTTTAAGATGTGTTTAAGATTACTCCGTTTTTAAAGTAGACTGAAACACAGATAACTTTTTTTAATGGTCAAATACAAAAACCTCCGGGGTTATATCATAGTTCAAAATCAACATCTGTGTTCATACTACTAATGTGTGTGTGTTCATAAATGTTAATGTAATGTTTTTTGTTAGACTTTCACTCGAAAACAACTAGACGATAATCATGAAGCTTTGTACACATGTTCTTGGAGGTATCAGAAGTAGGTAACATAGGATATTTTTTATTTCAAAATAATTATTCTTTACGAAAAATTAAAAAAAAAACTGTATAAAAATCTGAAAATCGATTTTATTTATTTACTTTTGTAACTAAAAAACAAATTCGATGAAAAATTCCAATCTTAGGTAATTCAGCGATTTATTGTATATAGGGAGAGCGTGACAGTGAGTGAGCGTAGCAAACAAGCTAAACCTGACGGATAGCCGCGAGAACAAGCTAGTCTGTTCATATTTTGATTCTTCAAGACTATTGCAAAACTTATCTCTTGTCTCTTTTTTATTTTGTTTTTCTCAAAATAAAATTCTGCCCGGTTACCACCTTGAAAAATATTCTTGGCAAAATAATTTTTCACGACATTTTGTTTGATAACGCTTCGTTGTAATACATTTATCTTGATCGTCAAGAAGTTAATAAGCCAAATAATCTATTTGATTCCCGATTTGCTTTTAACCCACTGACCAATTTTAATCATAAAGAACAGCCATACAATCAACCAACTCTCCACTTCTTATTAGTGAGTTTGAAATGCCAACCAAACCGGTATTATTAGAGATGTCTGTTATGAAATAGTTGTAACAAACTACTGTAAGATAATTAAAATTCATGTCAATAATGTGCATATTTTCATGAAATAGTTTACATTTTAGAATAGTTTCGTGATTTTGCCGGACTCTTCGTCGAGGGAAAAGATTACTGTAATTTGATAACAAGTGGTGATATATAGCTGACACCCGAGCCGAAAAGAAGACGAGTGGGTCTCGTCGACGTCGATGTATGACGGTTGAATCGATTGGCATCGAGCGTGAAAATGCAATTTTCCAAAGGCTAAAAGAAGCCCTTCCTACACCTCGAACATTTATTTCGAAATATACCGAGATTTCCAGCTAACACTGTTCTAAATTCGTGTTTATCCAACATTCTCATATATAATTTCGTGTTTCGATAAGTGAAATTAAATAGATTAAGTGGAATTGATATACACACAATTAATTAAAAAAAATTAAATCTATTGTTTCTTTTAATTAAAAATATGCCCAAATTGACGCTGCTGCTTATTTTGGCACAGCTTCTGGACTTATTTTATTTACTAAATTTATATGTTTTTAATATTTTATAAAAATCCATCAGTCCATCACTTAATCAAAAGGTTCATTTCCCGCGATCCTAGGCAGCCTACATTCATCTGACAGCTAAATTTACCATAGCATTTGAATGAGTAGTGTAATTTTAATATGGATATCATGGAAAAAGCTGAAATAGCCTTATTGAGCTAACTAAATTTTAACCCAGAATTTAAGTATGTTTAAAAGTTTAGAGGCTAAAAGAAAGAACTCCAAAATTCTTGGTTGCAGTCGATATATCGACTCGCAACTGCATTGTAGGCTGCATGCAGCTCCAGTGCAACAAAGCACTCTTCTGATTAATTTCACCGCCACAAAGAGCGCTATAATCGCCTTTCGAGGCTCTTCCTGTATCATTCTTCATTACACTATCCTCCTCCAAATGGGGGTTGGTTCTTCTTCAACGCATGACGATCAAATTAATGTTCCATTAATCTATCTTCTTATTTCTATAAGGGTTTCGTCTGTTACGTCAGTAGTGGGGTTTGGCCGGTCCTGGCCCAGGTCAAGGTCAGGCGGTTGTAACTGTTGTAGGGGTTGCAGCGGCTGGGGTTTTTTGACAGTGATGGGTGGGTTTTGGAAGTGGGTCAAGGTCATCCGGAGGGGTTTTTAAAAAAGGTGAGCCCCGAGGGGTTAGATTGAAGGTGGGTAAAAATTTATTTAATCAAAGAAAAGTAGTGGTTTTATTTGAGGAGGTGTTGAAGTGTTGTTTACTGGTGATGGAGTGGTAGACGCCAAAGGTGATAGCGATGAGAAGATAAAAACATACTATCCACAGTACGCATTTGAATAGTCGTAAAAGCTGAATCATTTCTTGTTGATTCTTTATTTCTAATTGTAGTCTGTTGATTTCGAGTTTGAGTTTATCCTCTTCCAATTGTGACGTAAATGAAAAATCATCCATCATCTTCGTGTATTAAATGTGTGCAGGTAAAAATGGGAGCGGTGTTGATGGTGAGAAAGTTGGCGATGAAATGAGAAACAGAGATAGGGACAGGTTATATATTACTGTAAAAATGGTGGGGGGGGGGGGGGGTAAAGAAAATAATTGTAGTCGACTAAACATCATTATTAGCTGTGTCGGGTGTTGCAGCTTTGGAAGATGGAAGACTATTATCTGGCAGCTGTAAAACTTCGACGTCTTCGCTTTCCATGTTTTCGTAATCAGAAGAATTGTAGGAAACTTCCACAGTGATAGTAATGGTGTTATTTGGAGTGATTATTAGATCACTTAAAATTTGAAAAATAGTTTGTAATTCTTCTTGTGATTGAATAAGAAAAGTACATTTACTTGTTGTTAAAGGAGAGGAGCTCATTGTTCGGAAGTTGGCAAACAAATGGTGAGCGATGGTCAGAGGGTCACTTATATGTGGGCAAAGGTGGTGGAGGGGGAAGTAGAGGAGTGGGGAAGGTAGAGTGGTGGGGGAAGGTTGATATACCCATATGCGAACCGGCGGCCAGAGCATTTTGCCGCAAAACCCCATTTGGGTAGGTCATGGGTGGTGTGTAGAAATAAGCATTAGCTGTAATATAAATTAGAAACACTAATAATTGTTTTAAATCAAATATTAAGTTTACTTTTAACCAGAGTTTGCATTTCTTGTTCCTCGTTGTCCAATTCAATAATTTTAATACCATGAGTTGTTTCTTCTTCTTCCCCTGCACTGTTTGAAGATGACGATGATGAAAATATTCTGGTAGGATCCACATATTTTACTTTGATTTTGATCCATCTTAAAGGATACTTATCCATAAGTGTGAGTAAGTTGTGAAATAGAGTTTCCATCTCATCTCTTTCGGTAATTAAATGTTCAAAAGAAATAAACCTGTCACCCATGTTGTTGCCAGTCAGAGTAATGAAATCGGAATGAGAAATGTATTGAAGGATCTGTAGAATATATGTTGGTGGGGACAATTTCAAGGTCAACCGAATGAAATTTTAAAAAAGAGCTGCAGTCAGTGACTACAGCTATAGATCTGAAGCTTCAATAGGATGAGAAGACCAATCTGATCTGTATTTGCATGCATTTATGATGCATGTACAAAAGTCGTCTTTATAACATGCATTACACTCTCGGCAATTAACAATTTTTTCTGGATGAAATTTGATACATCTCTGGGGACAGCAAGTGTGGAAGTATCTTGATTTATAAATTTTAAAGGTTCGCAATTCTGGTGGTGGTAGTTGTTTTGTCTTGCATTTGCAGTAACAGGATCCGAAGAATTCACATTTTCTACAAGCTAATCCGTCTACCATCCATCTTCCTATATCGGTACATTTTTGTTCACAACAATAGCGTGGTTTGTACTCGTCTTTCTTGTTTTCCATGTTGACGCTTCTAAGTTTAGCCAAGAAATGAAGGTGTATAGTGTAGGATAGCATGTTTTATAGATTAGAAAAAGTGGTGGGGGTAATCTCAAGGTCATTCAAATGGAGTTTTAAAAAAGAACATCTTACAAGTGTAAGATGTATTTATTTAAGATAGTGAGTTTTCATCCTCTTTTTCTTTCTTTATATCTTGTTTGTATTTTTCTTTTTCTTCTTTAGCCATAGCAATGAGATCTTCAGTGGATAGTGGATGTACTTCTGGAAATTTTAGAATTAATTTTGGTTGGAATCCTTCTTTAGTCAATACTTGAAGATCGGATGTCATTTGTTCTACACTTTGATAATCTTTTCCGTAGATTTTTCCATTAAATTCAATCATCATTCTGTACAACATGGTAGTGGTAGTTGTTTTCGCTGCGTCAGTTGGGAAGCAAATGATGATTCTGTTTAGGTTACGCGTTCCTTTTATAGATGCCACAGCGACCACTCAATATTATTCAACATCAGTAATATTTCTGAAACTTAACATTACTTTGAGTAGATGGTGTTGTAGTTGAAGGTTGTGTGGAAACAAATACTTCTTCATTGCAGAATTTTTGTTTAGGAAACATCCTCATGTTGTTAGCGTAAACATCAATATTTAAACGATAACCACCGGCAAGTAATACTCGCAATTCATTAGTAAAATCGTCGAGTTCTTCAAAAGTTGTGATGGTGGTGGTATCATATGATGCACACTTCACCTTAAGAGACATGTTGTTATTTGTAATAACTGGAGAGCCAACAGAGATGCGTACAGCACGAAAGGTAGTCGGAGACTGATGAGATCCTCAAGAAAATTACGGCCTTTATATACCCTCGAAACTAGGTCAAGGTCACCCAAACGTGTTTTTAAAAAAGCAACATATCGATAGTGCAAAAACACTATCGATATGTTGCCTTTTTCTTATTTTTTTTTATTTTTTATTTATTTATAATCAGTTACACACATGTACAACAGTATATATATAAACTACAGATTAGTTGCTAGTAGGCATAACATGAAGTGTAAGTTCAGTAGAGTTGCTTCCGCTAGGACCGTGAGATGCTAAGTAGAGTGTGCCGGGGTGAATCAGTCGTAAATCTTCATTCTGCAGCAGTTGAACAAAGCGTTTGGGAAGAAATACTTGAAATTTTGGTTCATCACCAGGTGTGTAGGGTGCTTCACTTAATGTACAATTGATAGCGTCTCCAATTGATGTTTCCATTTTCTTAATAGTGTGAATAATATAATGTTTCTCTTCCTTCAATTCTGAACATTTTTTTGTCGGTAGTATAGTAGATTTAGAATGTTTGTTAAATTGATCAACAAGCGATTGTAGAAAATTTTGTGACGCCATTATCTTCTTCTTGCTATTGTTCGTCTTCTTCTTCTTGTGTTTGCGTGTCAGAGGTGTTGACTCCCCGGAGGTTCGAGTAATACTGATGCATTGTCATAGTGCCGCTCTCGCTTTTATACCCTTCGTTTCCCCCACCACTTTGCTGGAGATAGACATTTAAACGATATGCGTTTTTTAAAGCACATTGAGACTGTTGATGTTTAAAGTTTTTAGATGAAATACAGATGTTATCAAAGTAGCAATAAAAATCTTTCTCCATTTGCACATTTATTACTTCATGGTTTGTATATGTTTGTATCCAATTTGCTTTTTCCAATCCTCTTGTAAAAATAGTTTTGAACTTTTTGCAGAAATGATTCATAATGTGTGGCATCATATTGTAGGTTATAAAACCTTCATCCCATCTTAGATTATGAAAATGTTTCATCAACCATTTGTTTGTTACTTTAGCTTTGGTTGTTAATCTGTTGAATGGTAAAGGAGGCATAAATAAAAAGTGATAAACAACAGATGTTATCATATCTAGTACCACTAACTCTTTAATTATAAAATTTCCATCATTACCACGGAATGCTTGAAACTCTATGATACCTTGCTTTACTTCCATTAATTCTATCTTCTTAGAGAATGAAACTTGTTTATCCATGATGACGTTCAGTAGGCAACTGGTATGTTAATCCAGATTGACAACCTTTTATACCCCCAATATTCTTCTTTTTACTTACAATATTCTTTATTTGTTCAATTTGTTGCCGATTGTTGATTGTTGAAACTTGATTCGTTTTCCTTGGTTTCTTGCTTTTCTTCATCTAAATTAAAGTTGGTTTGATAGTGGTGTAACTGTCTCCACATATCTACTTCATGTGGTATCCTATTGAAGATTGAAGTATCTACTGGACCATATAGGATTGGAACATATGGTTGTTTATCCAATGCATCAATTAAATAGTCTTTGATAATTGCACTTGAGAATATTAGCTGTTTTAAATATCTTGTTATAGGACCAGTAGCACAAGTTAAAGTGTAAAACTCTTCTTTAGTCAAATGTATTTTTATATTATATTTAGTTAAATCTCTAAATCGAACTAGTTGTTGACCACATTGTTTAACAATATCGATTTCAATATTTGATTCCAACAAACCTAGTTTTGTTTTTCTTCCAAATGTATTGTTACTCAGATAACATTCCAAAAGATGTATATGTTTCATAAAAGATTCCCAAGAAGTTTCAGTGAAGGTTACCATTTTAGATCCATGATTTAAAATAACAGTAGGAGAGTAATCCAATGATTTCATCACTCCAGCAGATACAGTCTTTGTCATACAAGAAGAAATAGGGTAAAATATTCGAAGAAATACTTCCGTTAAGATGTTGGTGGAAATGTTATCTTCAATTTTTCTTTTCTTTGTTTCTTTTTCAACTTCCTCTTCTTCTGTCTTTTTATGTTTAAACTTGAGGAACTCATCCATTTCCTGTTCAACTTGTCTTTCTATATCCAAACTATTGTCAGCCATAAAAGGTGTAGTTTCTTCATTAGCAGTTGATGTAGTAGAACTCATCTTGCGGACGATGTTACCCATACGACAATCAAAGATGAAATGAATTTCCAGCTCTTTTTTCTCGCTTTTATACTCGCAGATGACCTAGATATTGTTGATTTTTTGTAAAAACCTTACAAATTGTGCAGATGTTGTATTAATCCTTCTTAAAGTACATTCTTCACGATTCCTGTTAGCGGTGTGTAAGTAACTATTTTGTCATGTAGAATTAAACAGTATGCTGAAGTTCCATCTGGTATTTTATCTTCAAATTCCATTTCAACTTTTATATCTACACTTGAAGATTTTACAGATTCATTTTGTTTTGAACAATCGATTACAACAATTGGAGCTTTTGAATAAAATTGTTCTGGTGATAAAAGTGGTGTATTCGTCTTACCATAATATGATGATTGAAATCTTGCATACATGTCATATAGAATGGAATAACGTTTCTTGTCAAATGAAACATTTAAACTGTCATATGGAAAGAACTGAGAGTTTAAAAAAACTTTGCAATTCTTTATCTTGCAATGGTCAAATTGACCAGCGTGCGCGGTTATAACATCTTTTCGTTTAGTCTGAAAACCGACTATTATGTACCTTGCCCGTTCTAAATAAGTAGAGGTTTTAACAGTCCATGTTTGTCTTTCTGTTTGAGGCAATATGGGGTATTCATGAAATTCCCAACTCCTAAATGGTATTACAATATCACGGTCAGATTTTAATTTTTTCAATAATATTACTCGATGTTCATCTGCCAATCTGACATGAGGTACTCTCCATACAACTTTATCCAATTGAAGTTGCCATTCCAAATCGGCATCTTTAGTTCCACTTGGCGCTTGTATTACATCCTTATTTGTTGAAGATCTGAGCAGTACCAGTTCTTGCTTTACATTTATTATTATTCTCTTGTAATCTTCTGCGAATCCCAAAAGCAATCGTAAAGGTACATTAAAATCAAAGTAACCTTTTGAATTAGGAGTAATAGTGTCTTTATCAGGAGTCACCCATCCAGCCGAGATTAAAGAATTTTTTTCATTGGGTGTTATTGAAGTCAATCCTTTTAAAGTTGTTGATATACCAACTTTTTTTGTTGAATCAATTGTTACTCCAGATATCTCATATCTAATTTCATCAAACAGATATGCCATAGGGTTATTTATAAAAGGAACAGTTGAACCAGACTTTCCATCCAATGTTGTTACTCTTCCTTCGATATATAAATAACTTTCACATGGTAATGTGTAGATATCTTGTTGTTGAATGGGAATTCTTATTTCATCATTATTATTTAATTTTGATGAAGTGTAAGGGTTGTGAGTGTGATATTCCTTCTCCCATAGGGTTTCGTCGAATGTCGGTCCTTGCGCTATATCCAGTATATCCATGGTTGGCAAGTTTTAGTCCGATCTTTTGTAGGAAGCGTATGTTGTCCGGTGTTAACTCGTCGAATGTTGAGGAGCTACTGAGCTCCCGACTCTTCCGTTGTGGTTTAAATGATAATCCCATGTTGACTTTATGTTGCCGCTCTGATATGTAACCGTATAGTTATTGTTTCTCCTCTAAAATCAACACTAATACCGTCTTGATCCAATATGTTCAGTACGATGTCTGAAATGAAACTGGTGTTTAACGGTAGGTATATCAGGTTTTGTGGCTTCTCAACTATTTTAAAACCAGGAGCTACTGTCGGGTAAAATGTGTGTAATATATGTTGATTTACTCCATCTCTATATGATCCGTGTATAATATTACACGTTACATCAATACTGTTCACCTTTAATATTGTTACTGTTGTATCGCCAGTATAATCATTTCCAGGAGCTAAAATTCCTTTCTTCTTTGAAAATCCGAGCAAATTGCCGATTGAGTGGTCTAAGCTAAAATCTATATAATACTTTGAAGTTATTTCTGCTTTTAATGTATTATTATTACCTTTTATAGAAATATTTTCTTCTCCAAGTTTCTTTTGTAATACTTGGTTTATATCGTCTATTTCATATGCTCCTGTAGATAATGGAATTATTTTTAATTGTGAATAATTTCCTTTTTCATCTTTACTCTCATAATAATGTAGTAAATTATTTTTTCCTTCTGTAACATTGGGAATTGAATTGTATGTAGTCAAATCCAATAATGCTGCTTCCCATAGTTTATCCGTAGATAAACGTAACGCTGGGAAAAGTGTACTTTTCAATGTTGACGAATTTCCACTCAGCGATACTGTATACGATGACATCTTAAAGCTGACTGACGCTCTTCGCTAGGAACTCTAAACATAAATGTCCGCATATTTCCGTATTGCTAGGTTGCTCTCTTTTGTAGTTGTAGAATATATTCTTGGAGTCCCGAAAATAATGTTGAAGTTCTTTTGGTGGCGGTAAATTTCCAAAACTATCAAAGTAGTAAACATTTTCTCCAAGTTTTTTATAACATACCCAATGAGTACCTGGTCCATAATTAGAGTCTAAATTTACTATTCCAGTTTCATTTTTCCACACTCTATTTGGTAATGTATCTTTCATAAAAACTCCTCTGAAGAATGGTATTCTTAAACATTTCACATATTTTGACAATTGATAGTTTGTTAATGCTTCATTTGGAATTATCAATTTATTTTTCTTATTTAATACACACGGTACGGTCTTAAGTAAAGACCCGATCCGTTTTTTACCATTGACCATATGGATGTTTTCTTGACTTTCCTTTTAGGGTTAGTGCGATGTCTTCTTTTGATGTTCCCACCTCTTTTTGCAGCTTCTTTTTTACTAGGTTTTTTCCCGCGTCGTCTGCCACCACCAAACTTAGCTTTCGTCTTCATGGCTGTTGTCACTGCCCAAGCTGCTGCTTTTTCCGCAATACTGGCGTCACTTGATTTAACCCTTTGCCAAGCTTTTTCCGCTAGCGCTCTATCCGCTATTGATCTATTTGTTGAATCTGCAAACTTGGAATACGCTATATCGTGTTCTTTGCAAGCTTGATCTAATTTATTAATTCCAGGATCTCCTCTTGCTAAACGTTTTGCCAACTTAGTTCCGGGTCCACAATATTGATAGCCTCCGGGCAGATGAAATTCGTATGGTAAAGCGTCTATTGCTCGATTTAGAACAGCACCAACAGGAATCCGTCTGAGCAGGGAAAACGCAGCTGATGTTATACCACGTCCTTTCTTAACGCTGTCTTGACGACGACTGAGCGGTGCGGTCTTCATTATGTCGTCTTATATAACCAGCGTGTTTACTCCACGAGCTGCTTTACATAAATGGATAACTCGTGCACAATGTTTTATATTTAAATATTTAATTATTCAAATTAATTATATACTGATTTATGATTCTATTTTTAATCCAAGCTTCTCGTTCATCGGGTTGAATCATCACATGACTCGTTGTACTAGCTATATGATTGTGGGTATCGATAAGTAAATTGCCCACTATTCTTATTAAACAATCTAAAGTTACAGCATCTTTCGGATGTTGAGGATCATGTAACTGCATAATACGTTTATCATTACACGTGTAAGCGGTCGAATCACTTTTCGATGTTGTTATGACTTGTCCAATAGTAGCAGCATCATTTAAATCTTCTCCTGGTAAAATATTAATTATTTTCTTCATCTTTGCATCATATTTGGTCCCAAAGTGTTTATCCCAAGTTATTGTTTGTTTCATTGTAACACAATCATTTGCTTCGTAACCAGGATAAATATCTTTTATTCTTCTATTACGACCATTGTATGTACCTAATGTACCACCAGTAGCAATTAATGTTTGCACCATTAGAGGTACATCTGTATCTTTTATACCAAATCTTCCATTTGTTATTGTTTTACGTCCTGCATCCCATTCATCATTATTTCCTTGCATTAAATCAAACTTTTTATTTCCATGTATAAATGTATCTCCTCGCTTTAGCACGGCATCTTCATGTTTTACAAAATTCGATGTTCCCCTTTTTAATTCTTTAGATAATTGTTCCATAGTAACAGCGTCTTTTGGTTGAGAACCGAATTTTACATTTGACAATGCTTTTCCATGACAATCTATTTCATCAGCATCTTGTAAAATACAGTTGTCCTTGATGTATTTCAGGTTTACAGCATCACCGTCTTCCTTTGGGTATCCAATGTCATTTATAATAAACTTATAAAAAGAAAATCCTCGTTGAGTCTTTTCCGGTATTATAGAATGTAAATATTCTTTATTAACTGAATCTTTATCATTTTTTGGATTTGCCACATTGGTTATCCTATGATTTCCAGCATCATATGTTTGTCCATCTTTTAAATTGTTACCCCACTGCAATTTTAAAGTGTTGGAAAGTTCAGATGATAAATACTCTTTAGTAATTGCATCAGAACTGTCAGTTGGTTTACCAACATTAATTATTCTATGTGATTTAACATCGTAAGTATTCTTGTTTAATTTTAATGATGTTGAAGTTGCTTCTTTTACTGTTTTTAAATTTGCTCCATCAGTATCTTCTTCTGGGTCTTTAACAAATTTTAAACGTTTGTTACTCATATCATAGTCACCTTCAGGTGTTTGTGGCAATCCACTTCTTTTTCTGTTTTCTCCTCCTTGTACTCCTAGCCCGGAGTACCGTCCGAACTTGTCGACACTCATGATTGAACTGATCCACTGTATACTCACAGCTCTCTTATATATCCATAATGATTTATACAACTATTCCACGATTTCGAAGTTCGTCAACTAAAGCCACCCATTCATTATTTAAACCTGTATGACCAGCTTCCATGGCTTCATGTAATAGTCTCATTCTATCGACCAATTTGTTTATATCATTATAGTAAATCACATTTGTATTATATAGGTTTTTCATTAAACCTTTACCAGACGTAGAAGATTCTCCTTTTTTCTTTTTACCATATTCATCCATAAGTGATAAGTCCATAAGTGATAAAGATTTCCTCTTTAGCGGTTTCTTCAAAGCAGGCGCAGTTCGTAATGTTGGTAGTTTTCTCAGGGGAAACAATCTTTTTATTACAACTGAATATTTAGTTGCGCGTGTTCTATTTATCATTGAATCTTTGGAGTAATTCTTCTTATGAGCATTAGTATTTTGCAAAATTTCTTTAAAAGTATTTAAATCTTGTAGTGTATATTTTATAGGTATATTTTTAAAAATCAGTTCAAATAATCCTTTTGTTCCTTTATATTTATGCTCACCAATAACAATGTCATCATCTTCAGTCAAATATACTTTTGAATCTCCTATTTTTAATTCATTTCCATCAATTCTCGCTCCATATACATGTGACTTGTGTAGTTTTGGGTTAGCTTTTATTTCATGTAACATCTTCATGATATACTTTCTTCCAAGAGGTCCTTGTTGCAATATATCACTACTTAATTTTGTTAGATTTGGAATTGATTGTTCTGCTTCAGGTATATGTTGTTCTTCTTCTTCTTCTTTTTGAACATTTATTTCTGGTTCTTCTTGTCTTGTTTCTTCTCCTTTTTGAGAAACTTCACTATCACTTGTGTAAGAATCATCATCTTCTTCCTTTTTTAAAGTCTTTACTTCAAATTTAGAAACAGGTAGTAAAACATCTCCTTCAAAATGAGGTTTACCAATTGTTTCTGTTATCTGTTTTAAAGGTTCTGTAATAGGCTTAAATGTAGTCTCCAGAAATTCTTCTCTTTCATTCAAACCCATTCTTAATGCTCGATTTTTAAGTCTAATCGAGTCACTCAGTGATTTTATTTCTTTTAATAGTTTTTCTTGGTTCACCATGTTTACGCAGCGAGGTCCAATCTATTACTAAACGTATCATCAATCGTTCAATGAATTAATACAAATTTATCCAATCCTATACGATATCTTCCATTTTTTATAGCTTCTTCTTTCATAATAACAAGAAATCCATATTTTTCAGCCCATGCTTTGCCACACATTTCTTTAAATTTATCAAATGACATGTCTGCATTCACATGATCATAATATATGTGCTTTAAATTTGTTTCATCTTGCTTAAAGATAATTAGTAGATTTGCATTATCTCTTATTAGTTGTTTTGGAATTTTACTGTAAGTTTGACCAATATAAATGCTATCAATATTGTAATGTCTTCCCATGGCAAAATAACTTCTAATAGTGTCGTGATTTTCACAAGATACATCATCAAATATAAATATAGAAAATGGTTTAGCCTCGTTTGGCTCCATTATAGTTTCACTAGCATTAAACTTGTAAAAATTAACTTCAGGCACACTTGCGAGTACCTTATCCAATAATTGGTATTTGGGTTGTTGCAAAGATTTGGAAAAGATATAAATGTTGTTGAAACGTAATCCCTTAGGATTTGTTATTAAATTAAAAACCACATTTGTCTTTCCACAATTTGATGGTCCAGTTATTAAACATCTTATTGTGTTTGGCAGTAATTCACCATGTTTTCCATGATTTAACTTGTCGTTGTCAACTGTTAACTCATCAATATTATCAATAAAAAATCGATCCTTTTGCTGCACAATCTCCATCTTGTGTAAAGGTTAAACATGTAATGACTTCATAAATTGCTACACTAAGTCTTTTGTAGGGATCCAAGAGTCTTCACTTTTATCAAATCCCAACCAACGTACTTTCACCTTATCCTTTTTTCTTTGTAAAATTTTTTCAACAAGATATACATCGCCAACTGATGATTTTAGCAATTCATGTCCGTAGAATCCACCTTCAAGCAATTCACCCTTGTTGTCCTTTAAAATGTAGGTTTCAGGTATTGTTGGTTGCACTTTATAGATTGTAAATACTTCATTAGTCCAGTTTGGCAGATACCTTTTGCTAAATACTCCTTTGTACTTACTTATACGAACTTTATCATCAACTTTAAATGTTTTGGGCTGCATTTTTTCACGTTTAGGAGTAGTATTATTTTTAATACGTTTTAATACCATTTTAGCATTGGCACTATTTACTTCATTAGGCTTCATACCAATGGTTCGATGATACTTATTGTTATATTCTTTTATAAGTTGTGGTAATATATCATACCAAATATATGATCCTCGTTTGGAAAATGTTTTATACATTGCTCCTTTTAACGTTCTGTTAAATCTTTCTATTATTGAAGCTTTAACTTCAGAATTTGTAGAATAATGATTTATTTTATACTTCTTCATTAAAGCTGCAAAGTCTTTGTTAAAATATTCTTTTCCATCATCAGTTTGTAGATGTTTGATGTTGAAATTATTTCTTAGTATAGCCATTTCCATAGCTTTTGTAACACTTTTACCAGTCTTGTCCTTTAGCGGTAAAGCATCAGCCACTTTAGTAAAACAGTCTATAATCGCTAAAATGTATTTGAATCCTTTATTTAATTTACTATGTGGTATCATTTCAATAAGATCGGCTTGGAAAAGATCATTCATTCCTTTTATAATTGTATTTCTTCTAGGAAATTTTCTTCTTGCCGGCTTATGAAGTTCATTTACAATCTTATTCCTTAAATCTTCCATCTTCAGTTGTGTCTTCCACACCGCTTGTAAAAATACTGATCTCTAAAATGGTTTATCCTCTTTTATATGGTTAGATTATAGGTCAAGGCCATATTACATTGGTGTAAAAAAGAGGGAACATGACATTGAGCTTGTCATGTCCCCTCTTCTTTACGGAAAGGAAGAAGGTAAAGGACGAAGAATAGGTTTATTGGTCGATAGGGTATAAGGAGTAATGTCCAAATGGTAAAGTTTTTATATTATCTTCCAGGATGTACCTCTTATCATCCTTACAACTCAAAGCCCATTTGGTTTGCTTTACACTGAAGAGACGATGGTTGAAGCTTCTTATGGTGTTAAATGTTGCTGTTGTCTCAACATTTTCAAATAAGCATCTCTTGTATTCTTCAAACTGTACATTCTTCTTCAGGTATGAGGTTTTTATACCTTTGGCCTTCTTCACGATTTCATGTTCTCTTTTTTCATTTTTGTACAATTTAAATGAATACAATTTAGACATTAAAGCAACAACCTCTTCCATTGGCACGCTATTTGTTTCGTCTTTGAACTTTCCCAATACCTTTTTATTTTTACCATTGTCGTAGTTGGGATGGTCTTGTGGATAATCAGAAAAGTCAAAGTCGTTATTGTAGATAAAACAGCGTAGGTCTTCATACATATCTTCAGTTCTTATCCAATAAATAAAAGCGTCCGTATCCATGTATACAATGCCGATGTTTTCTCTTCCATAAAATTTAACCATCTTGTTGTAATGGAAGTCATACATGTGGGTCTTTGAAATATCTAGAATAGACATCCCCACATATAAAGGACGATCCATTGTAATTGAAATTTTGTTCATGGAAACAGCTACAAGATTTTCGTTGATTATTATGGATGATCCGAAGTTAGGTTTTTGTACCAGCTTTTGTAGTTTCACCGGATCACTAACTAGTTTCACATTCTTATGCTTTCTTTTGTTTTCCAGTGTCTTGCCAAATATCGCATTATTCATCAATTTAAAAAAGTCCTTTTGAAAATTAGATGTAGCTGCAGTTCTTCTTTTTGTGTTGTTGTCAATGTATGACTTTAACCAACAGGATTGAGAAAATTGTAAAGCTCTATTAATTTTTGTTATTCTTAATCCTAATTCTAGGGCTTGTTGTATTACCCAATAATGAGCAACATATCTTGATTTGTTGGTTAAAGTCATCATTAATTTAGGCCATCTACCGGTTGGTGATATTTCTGTCTTGGCCAGTAGAGGTAAATCATAATGGTGGTCATGCAAATGTTCAGGGTACTCAATATCTACATCCAAAATATAACCAGTATCTCCATGTTTTGCTATATCCATGATGTTTCCAATAGAATCAGGATCTACCCATTTAAATTCCCCAAACGGGAGAGGATTCGACATGGCCCATCCATAAAGGTTATTTGCATCAAAATAACCTAAATATGTACTTGGTTTTGTTGCATCAAAATTGGGCAAACATTTGTTATTTGCCTTTACATGTCGTGTTACGCTTTGAGTTAGCCCCCCTCGAACACCTGATTCCAACATCAGCACCATGTCTATATCTGTAAGAAGTTGGAGTTTACATTTTGTTTCCTTTAACATTGCTTGCCAAGCTAGTCCAGGTGATGTACAAGAATGCAGAGGGTCTAATCCATATGCCTTAAAACATGTATTTCTAAACTCTTCCATTATATCACAAAGTAAAGTTACATCTAGTTTTACATAAAAGTCTGAATATTCTCCAAGTGTTTTAAATCCTAATTCATTCCATACTCTACACGCATGTTCATAATCTTCATGGGATATATCTGTGTCATATAGTTTACTTTTGAATTCTTCTTTTGGTGGAAGGGATGTTTCATTAAATCTTTCTAAGCTATCTATATAATCATACGGGAAAACACCTTTGCGAAGAACTAAATTAACCTTGTCATTACTTACAATCTTCTTGGTTTCTATTAAATCTTCTGTTCTCAGGTTTTCAGAAAGCTTCATTAAACTAGATGGCATAAAACGGTAAGAGTCTAAAAACCGAAGCTTTATATTTCCAACTTTTTTAGTAAAACTTATGAACTTCTCCGTGGTTTCAGCTATGACATCAATTTCTCCATTATCTCTTCCTAATTCCGGAATGATAAAATGCGCATCATAACCACTAAGGTTATGTAATATTACAGGTATATTTGCAGGGATCTTGTAGTTGATATTACAGCTGTTACATGCAGCACCTCTATAATACCCTGTCAGATGGTCATGATCATGAACCTTGTGATTTTCCACAGTAAATTCATTTCTACATAAATAACAATAAGTCGCATTTTCATGTTGAATCTCTTCTTCTTCATCCAAAGGTATCATCGGTATAATATCACTGTACAATCTTTCAACACTTTCCGCTATTATATACAACTGATCAAGGAATATTTTAGAAGCATTAACACCACAATAGACAATAGGTTTTAAAGTTAAATTAAATCTATTTAAATGTTCTTCAGAAAGAGTAGATTTAACCATTAAACAAAAACTGTTTGGATCATGTATCTGATACTTAACACTTTTCCTTGCTACATCGCCATCATTATTTTCAATAGGCACAAGTGTAGATTCAAAATCAGCATAAACAACAATAGGAATCCGGTATTGATGGGAGATTTTCTCGAATTTTAACTCTGCCTTACTTGAACACGGTAAGATAATTTTTGCTTCATAGTTGTTGTTACATAGTTTTTTATGCTCTTGTAACCATTCCTTTCCTCCTCTTCTTTCTTGTTGAAAATTAAAACATCGTTTACAAATTATCGTCTTATGTTCAGCTTTAAACAATTGATTATTAACAAGAGTTTCAAATTTTTTAATCCATACATAGTGGGAAACATCACCTTTTGTAAGTAGTAATAAGTCTGTATGATCTGGGAGTTCATTCTTCACCACACGCAATGGGTACACTTTATTCGAACTGTCCAAACCAAAAACATTAACAGATGTTCCAGGGTTTTGTTTTTCGAACTTTGGGATGTCCTTCAAAGCCACTGGGTAAGTCAATCCTTGGAAATTATATTTATATCTGTGTGTTTCATATTCTTCACTGGGTCTAACCGCATGGTGAGGTGGTACAAACTTTGCCGTCATTGCATATCTAAAACATTCCATATCTTCATTTTGAACATTTATACATGATTTGGTGTCTGAAATTTTCTTTGGGAGCGGAATATAACTGCTACCCCTTAATCCATAGCCGTGTTTATGAACTCTAACATCCATACCCTCAATACTAACCAAACTCCAACCAGATCCTCTTCCTTCATGTTCTTGAATTTTTGTTAATATTTCTTCCAAACAATCTTCAACTATTGAATTAATATCTGAACTTGCCATGATGGTCTGGTTTTTTGTCATGAATCCTCTTGGCGACATTTCTCCTTCTACATTAGTAAACATAGCATTTAATAATATGCCAAATTTAATAAAGTTTAGTCTTCTTAATTCTTCTGTGAGTGTTTTACTTACAATTGTTCTTACTTCTTTAAAAAACTGATCCAATTCCAAATTTTCATTTTGAATTTTGTGGTGCATTACTACTCTACCTTCTAAAGCAAATACTTTTAAACTCGGTATTTCACTAGATGGTCCTGCTAATGGTTCTTCTTCTTGTTGTTCTTCTTCATATAGTTTTAAATCTTCATATTCTGTTTCTGTTACATCTTCATTATTATTATGGAATAATTCTTTATGTATTTCTAGTAGAATATTATCATGAAAAGTTTCTGAGCAAATTTCACATTGATGCATCTTGTGTTCTTCTTGTTGTTCTTCTTGTTGTTCTTCTCCATATAGTTTTAAATCTTCATATTCGGTTTCTGTTACATCTTCATTATTATTATGGAATAACTCTTTATGTATTTCTAGTAGAATATTATCATGAAAAGTTTCTAAGCAAATTTCACATTGATGCATCGTGTTGATGTTTACTCTTTGAAATTTAGCATGGAAATGAAATGCTTCTCTCTTCTATTCCCTTTATATAATGCTTCCCCCACCACATTTGTAAGGTTTTTTTGTTAGTGAAATGTTAGAATTAGTAGTTTAACACTAAAGCTGAAAAGTAATGATTAAAGCCTATATTTTCTTCCAATTGCAAATACTCCACATATGCCTCCGCCCACAGCCATAACAGATCTATGTTTCTCCAATATACACCAAAGGTGTGTCTATCATCTACCAAAATTGGAGATCCTATGTTTACTAATCTTCCATTTTCTATCCATGTCACAACTTCAATTAAAAACCTTCCTATAATATCCATTGGTAAATTCGGATCCACAAATATTCTTGTTACAACATTTTCACTTAACAAAGGCACTTCAATTTCTTCAATTTCTTCATCGTTTTCTTCATCCACCTCCAATACTTCTTCAACTTTTGTACATTTGTTATAAAATATTGAAGCATCTTGGGGAGACATGTTCACTCTAGCTATTATAGGTAAAGAATGTTCTCAACACAAACCACACCACTCTTATATCGACATGTCATTGAGTGGGGGGGGGGGGTTGTTCTTTTTATGGTACAATTTTAGTAAAAGAAAATAATACAATTCTGTCTTTACCACAATATTGCTCTTAATTAGAGCTTTTCATTGATGTATGACTTGCCCTATTCCGGCAAACCATTCTTGAGTTATTAGTCATTTTGTAATCCGGATTATTGTCGGGGGGGGGGGGGGGCTCGTCAAGTTCAAGTTCAAGGTCAAGGTCACCAAGGCCAAGTTCACTGTCGGGGGGGGGGGGGGCTCGTCAAGTTCAAGGTCAAGGTCACCAAGGCCAAGTTCACTGTCGGGGGGGGGGGGGGGGGCTCGTCAAGTTCAAGTTCAAGGTCAAGGTCACCAAGGCCAAGTTCACTGTCGGGGGGGGGGGGGGGGGGTCATTAACCTAATTGAGGTCAAGGTCACCAAAAAATTATAATTTACCAAAGTGATGGGGACGGCCGGAGCCATCCCCACCACTCTGTTTGCCTAACACTTCCCCAAATCCCAACCCGCTATAGTTACGTCTTGCAAGGGATCCCAATTTTTGGCCCGCACGCACGTGGCGATCCAGTTTGGTGGGCTGTGATACGGGCGGCCGGCCTCGGGCCTGGGCACTGGACCTGACCATTCCAATTTTACAATAGGGAGTCTCGAACAGTTAATGCAAGACGCAACTCTAACCTCCCACCCTTAATCTAAACCCACCCAAATATAATTATTTCCTAACAAAAAATTAAAAATTTTAAAAAAATAAAAATATGCGCTGCCTATGGCACAACACGCATGTCCCACCCATATTTAATGAAGTTCAACAGAACTTCTATAATTTAAATTTAAATTTAATCTACCCTCCTAACAGCTAGCTGTGAAAGGTTATTAGTACACACACACATACAATAATTATACCAAAACTCAACATCAAAAACACATTTTCCAAACATCAACAATACCATAACACCTTAATGCTAACATCGCAATGCGCAAATTAAAGCTTAAAATTAGCACAACTTAAAACTAAAAATAACATTTTGCACACACACTCACACACAACAAGTATTAATATTAAAACCCTAACAGCAAGAGTAACTCAAATATATATCGGCCGCTTATATATTTGAGGTACCCTTTGAGTTCGGAACAACCATCGCGTCCGACAAATTGTTCCGAACTAACTCAGCGATAGTCGCCAAAAAGGTTCTCGGCTCACAAAGTGGTGGGGCGGCTCACAAAGTGGTGGGGAGCGATAGGGGTTTAAGGGGATAGAACGTCCAACGTCAGTGGAAATTTCCAATGATCTATTCGTCACATGTAGGTCGCCGCTAATGCAGGTGGAGCGTTGTACCTTGCAATTAACGTTAGGCAACACCTGGTTTAATCCGCCGTTGAGCTTCACTGAGGCTTTCCCCATCGCGTAACACCATAATTGTTGCCTGTTATTATCTGAGTAATGGCAGAAAATTATCTGTCCTCTTTTGCCGCTTAACTATAGTTATTAAACTATTGGCAACATCAAAGCTAAATTGGTGTTATATAAATGTAACCACTATCAACCTAATTCATTTTGATGAGTTAAAGTGCCGGTGGGGGGGGGGGGGGGGGTTAACATTTTTTCTTGGGGGGGGGGGGGTTCAACATAATTACTATCTATGCTTATATAAGCCGCAACGCGGTCGCGCGTCTGCCATTCACTCCCCAGGTACCGCAGCTGAAACAACTAATCTGTAAGTCTCTACCACCTAGTAATGTTACATATGCTTTGTTTTAACTTACACCTGTTAAGCTTGCTATTTTTTATGTAATTTATTTTTTCAACTATTTCTTAACATATAAAAAATACACTTTTTATTTTATATATAATATATCAAATAATCTCGCGTTACTATTTTTATTTTAGTTTATACTTATTATATAAGTTAACCCCTACAGAATAATTAACTAACTTCTGCTGCTAGACTAAACTACTTAGACTATAAACAGTTAACACCCATATATTAATATATAATTATTATACTGCAAGTTTTACCTGTACAAATGCTAGATGTAATTGCGATTAATCGTCTACGACACAGTTCTTAAACCCTTATAAAATAATTAATTAACTTCTACCACTAGCGGTAATTTTTAAAAATTTTACAAAAATTTATTAACTATTTTTCCCCCTACTAGAACCTTTCGCTACGCTGCCGCCCCGACAAAGAACTGAAATCTCCAAAGTTCTTCCCTTTTATCTCATTCTCTTAGGGGAGGGGGTTAGGGGGGTTCACACAACCCTATATAAGCGGCATCGTTACCTCGCGCGTGCTCCATTATAATGGCGATAGGGCAACAGTAAACATCTATCCGTAAGTCTCTAAGACTATCAAACATTTTTTAACTTACTCTTGTTACTCTAACATATGTTTGCGCTTATTATGCTAATTACTCTCTATATATTCAGACACACTCGCGGGCACCAATCATATACTCGCTGAATTTTGGAGAGTACACATCTCCCCTTTGAATATTATTATGGATTCGCACACTTTACATTTAAAACTTTTGCGTACAAAACACATTTTACAGAAACAATCTAACTCCACAATTTCAAAACCGCGTACTACATTGAGTAAGCTTAAAAAATACTTCAGTTTTCACCCGTTGTACTTTGTAAAATCTAACCTTTGTAATACTTGTTCTACTGATCCTATTTTACACTCTGTCTTAACTGAAATGCTGAAATATCACGATTTCAATCTTGTTACACCTATTGACGATCCTATCCAATTATTCTTATTCACTATATTACCAGGTTTATATGATCATTCTTCCTCAGACACATGTCTTGTTCTGCTCTATCAACTCGCACTGTAACCACCTAGGACCTCTCCTTTTTTGCAATTATGGACACACAGCAGGATTCACCCATACAAGCACTGACTCCCATCCCATACAGAGTAATAAAATAACTATTACTGCTACAAATGATGACAAAGCAATTTTCCAATCACTGATGAGTTTTTATTAAATAAATGTATTTTTAAAAACCCCCTCTGGATGACCTTGACCCACTTCCAAAACCCACCCATCACTGTCAAAAAACCCCAGCCGCTGCAACCCCTACAACAGTTACAACCGCCTGACCTTGACCTGGGCCAGGACCGGCCAAACCCCACTACTAATAGGGTTTTAACCGACTCTGAACTCCTACGGGATGAACTGAACTTCATGAAACTGATGAAACGGTGAGGAAATTCAGAAAATAGGCTTCGCATGTGTATCAGAGTAAACAGTGGACATTTTTAAAATCTTCTTAAATGATGAAACTGGCTCAGATCAGTACATCATGTACGTTTTTCGTCTAACCCTAAATAAAGATTTAGTCCAGTTCTAATCAATTTAATAAAAATGACCCCTTTGAAATAATAATATTTACAAGTTATTTTTTTTCTGTTTGTGTATCAATAAAACATGTAATAAAAACAAATCCTGAAAAATGATGTATGTATTTTTATAAAATAATAATAATAATAAAACAGCTGATTATAAATATTTTGGTTTCCAATCAGCTTATTTTATCAAAAGATTAATCTGGTAAAAAAATTATAGATAATGTAATTTGTATTGGTGAGAACCAGTACGATGAATTCCTAATACTGTACCTTGAAAACATTTTTAGGAATTTCTTACTTTTTTCCACATATGACCCCTTAATATTTATACATCATTTTAAAGATGAATAAATAAGGAAGTTTTTTAAGTAACTGAACATAAAAATACAAACAATTTTACTGGGTTAATTTAGCCTCAAAGTTTAGACAAAAAAGTCCGAAAAAATGTTTTTTAACTTTTAAGCTATTTCAAAAACGTTGTATAAGGTGTTATTATTTAGGTACTATGTTTAATTTATAGGGAATTTAACGCCATTTCAAATGGTATCACTCCCTATGTCCTAAATACATTATTTTGGGTTTTACGACCAAACTAATAGAAACAAGTCGTGTAATTTTAAAATATCACAAAATACGCCATTGCAACGGTTGAAGTCCGATATGGGGTTATATACATTTTTTTGTTCCTTTTGATAAGTAAAATCAACAGTTAAAATTAATGTAGTCAGTAGAGACTCACCCTGTATAAACACATCACCTTCACAATGTAGCTATCACTGTTCATGATGCAAACCCTTTCTTTTGGTTACGGTTTTCTAGTCATTTATAGTCATTTATAGTTTGAGGCTCGATTTCATTATTATTACTAAATTTTCTATTTTATTTTTATTCAAAAAAAACTATTAACAGGTTTTACAAAAAAGCGTTAAAAATATTGTTCATAAAATAATCAACAGCAACACTATTTTTACATAGTTAAAAAGAATGTTGCGCTCAAGTTAAATATTTAATCCTTAAATCCTTATCCTCATATACTGACAATGGACATGACGTTTTACTAATATTTACAAAAAATTTAGTATTTTTTAACATATATTTTTAAGATTTATTTATCTTTGCTTACTTACTGTGAATATTATTTATACATTTTATCAAGGAATTGTATGTCAAACAATCTATGAGCTAATTTCGCTTCATTATTTTAGATAAAGCTAAACTTCTACTAAAAGGAAACAGTAAACTCATCTAATGAATTCCTTCGTGGAACGAAAATGAGAAATAAATTGGTTTCAGTGCTGGTTATTTTACCTTTGCATTACTTCTAAGATATTACTACTCATTTTATTTTCTTTATATGACAGGAATAAACTCACAACATTAAAACATGGCTTTTGCCCTTGTAGGGATCAATGTAATTTGTTCTTTGATCTAAATAATATTTCTGTTTTTTTAATGATGTAATCTTTAATTTTATAAAATAGACATTTCAATATTGCTGGAAAACTATTGGGCGAATACAATTTTTGTAAAACCTATATTAAACAATTTTTACATATGTATAGAATTTTTTATCTAGATTTAAAATTATTTAAGTTATGAAGTATTGCAATATTTTTATTTAACTTCTTAATTGATGTTCGTTAAAAAATCAAATGTGTAACACGGAAAATAACTGCTACAGATAAAAAGTTTTATTTCTGAACGATATGAGGCCCTACTTTAAACAACATTTTTAATTACATAAATAAGAATAAATAGAGCAGAAAATGTAATTACGGCTGTACATTTTTAGTGCTTTACCCTCTTAACCATGCAAAACTTTTATTTACAATTAATGAAATGAACTCGTACAAAAAACAGATACAAATCAATTGATGAAAAAACAACTTGAGATATTATGATAAAAGTTTGAAGTAGAGATTTTTTGTTATGAGTCTAGGATGGTGAGATTACTTTCTTCGGCCTTATTTTGATTTTCCTAGAAAGTCACAAATATATGTTTAATAAACTCAAAAAGCATGAACTGACTTATTAATTACGAAAACTTAATTATTAAAATACCTGTACTCACATGAGTGCGTCTTAAATGTAGACGTTGAGATAACTTGAAATCTACTATATAAGATATTGAACCTGTTAATGTTCTTTGCCTTTTATAATAATTATACACTAAAAACACTACAGTTTTTAAAATACAGTTCTTTATAATTTATAGCTATTAATTATAATTATAGTTTATTAAACAAACATTTTCAGTTAAAGTCAATAATAAAGATAATTAATTATATTCTTCTTCATCAATATGGTTGGTATTTAATTGAAGTAAATACATGCAATTTATGTTGATTTTTATACACGTAAAAACAGGAAATTACGTCTGCAAATGAGGGCAATAACAAGGCTTTTTTTGTGACATATCAAATCTTCTTAAAACTCTAGTGAATCTCTGTCAAAATGAAAACATGTTGAAACATGTTAAACATGTTGAAAGTTCAAAGTGAACAAATGAAAATGTAACCTTTAGAAAAAGATGTTATACTGAGTAAAGTATTCAAGGAAATGTTTAAAATAAAATATAAAAGAAATATATCCTTAAACTGAAAATCTTTATGAAGCATTAGAAAGATAGGATGTCTGTTTCAACTGTTTCGAGTGCATGTTTTTTTATCATTAGACTTCTAAATCATTAAAATTGCAGAAACCATACTTAAATTTTTTTAAACTTTCTAATGTAGGCCTAACCGTTTTATTATCTAACTTAGTAGGCCTACCTACTATCCTTTCACCATCAAATTGCCTTTCCTATTTATTTATTTCTTACGGTAGTACGGTACAATTTTACAAAAATTCTTAACGTTAGATGGCTTACATAGACATGCATAATACTTAGCCTACATTCTAAAGAAAAACTTATAAAAATATACAATGAAGAATAACAAAACAATAAAATTCTTAAAACATAAACCAATACCCATATACACTGTGAATTGCTCATAGATAAAATTCATAATATAGAAATACATTATGAAATAATTTTCCCCAATCACGATTACACTTAACACACGATGCGTTAAAAAGTTTAATATGAATACTTGCAAATTAGTTACAATCAAAATTATATTCCAAATTGTATTTGAAATAAACATAATTTAATTTTATAAATGTTCATATACATAAAAATGTCCAGTTTTGTATCAACAAATATCCAGTAAACATTCATTCAAAGTGGATTATTTGGTTATACATGAATTCGACGGTGCAATGTGCATTCATATGGACACATGAGCATTGTTATAGAATGTTTAAAGATAAATCTGGGTTATGATTCATAAATATAGCAGGAAGTCTAGACGATAACTATTTCTGATAAATACCAGAATTTTCGTGCTTAAATTATTTAATAAAATATTAATTACAAACTGCAGTGATAACAATATTAGCGTATTTAATATATAGCACAAAATATTAAACCAGTTTACTTTAATAAATATTTACGAATCAGTTCCTAGTGACTGATCAATTTAACAGAAGTGAATACATGTTTGACTGTAGAGCAATATACTTTTAAAATATTATATTGCTTATTATTCTTTAAGAAATTTTATTTTTTAATAAATTAGGATGGTTTAGATAGTTTTTTTTTCATTATTTTTTATTACCTTCAATCTGATAGAAGGTGTCTCGTTTTAACATGCACAAAATTTGTTTTCAGTTTGATAATCGTGAACGAACCATCTTTTCAACCAGCTTTAAAACTCAATCATCTGTTTTTGAGTAAAGATAAAACTAATATCGTAACATATTATAGTCGTATTAATTTACATAAATGAAAGAGACTATTTCGTTAAATGTCATAACATTGCTAGTTGTCCTTCTTTTTTATATAACCTATTTATGCTGCTTGAATATTTTATTAATCAAGAGTTTCTTAGTAATCATGTCAATGAAATGATCAGTTAGGGCAGTAAAATTGTCTAGACGAGTAATTAAACAGACGTTCCCGTTTTTTTAGTGTGAGTAAGAACAAAACCAGATAGAAGATTAAACATGTCCAGGTTGTTCATGAAGGTTGTTCATTTTAATGAAAATCTAATATTCTGATAGTCTCATCAGCTGATTTCTGTGGAATCATCAAGCTATATTGAAAACTGTTGTAAGTTATATAAACGTTAAACGAAGTTAACATAACTTAAAATTCTAAAAGAGCTTGTTGATTTAATATGATTTTATTAACTTAATCAATTCAATTCGGCTATATTCAAATTAAGTTTCCTAAAAGTAAATTATATAAACTAAGTTATTATCCTACCTAGCGTAATACACGACTGTTTGACCAAATGAATCGCCGCTGCGTTATCTTACTTTAGGTTATTAATTCCCTCTGCATTAAATTTTGTATTTATTGTGTTTTATTTACCCATTACATGTTTTTAAACAGAAGAATCGTTAATATTTCAATATTTAAGATGACGATTCATTATGAGGCTATTATTTCCATACCTCTCAGTCAGAGTCAAACTGATGATGGACACGCAGGGCTAAAGATGGCTTAGCATTTAATTACCGGATTACCTTAATGATCGCAGGCTTGATGAAAACCTAGAAAGGTCATTTGGTGAGCTGTAAATAGTTTATCAATGTGTTTTGTCAAATACTTTAGAAGTTTCACAAATCCGAGTACGTGCCAAACATTACAAAGAAACAACTACTAAACAAGGAAGTATCCCGACGTGTAATAATATGGTACTTTATTTTAAGCAGGTAAAAAATGGAAAATAAATCTCATATCCTGCAAAATAATAACATTATTTTAAAGTTAAGCCTTGTCGCCTTATAGCGTTTGTTGTTTGTGTTTAAAAAATATATATTTAGACATCCGATGTAATTAATTCTACTATTATCACGTGTAAAAACAAAACTAAAATATTAACTTGTTGAATGTCTGAATTAAAATTCGGCTACGAAAAGTTAGCAACGATGAAAGTAAATCGAATCAACATATACTATAATTCGGGCTTCTGACGATCATTGAACTTATCATTTGAACCCAAATATCTTTGATTTGTAATTTTTAAAACAGCAGAAGTATTCCTCTAAACCTATACTACGTGCAAAAATTCAGTGAAAATGAAAAGTAGATCCGTCAAATTCTGGACAGAAAATGCCGCCGTGACCACCCAGCGAAGTTGAAACCAAACAGTTAATTCTCCTATGTGGATAATTAAACCAACATTAATAAAATGTTAACTACCGCTGCGGTCAGTGGTTTGGCAAATACCCTCGCATCTCCTGCTGTTGTAATTACATTTTGAATACAATATTGGTTAAATTATCCATTAATTAAAATAAATATTCTATAGTATAATTCATGTAATATTACCAGTCGTATAGTAAAGTTTAACCTTTGCTGTTTGTATCTGTTTGCTGTTATTTTTTTTTTTTTTTTCAGATAAATGGGCGTAATGATCCGGTAAAAAGGGGTCCAAGTACCACGAACCGTGACACCTTCATTTGCTCTTATAAAGGTGCAATTGCGATTATATAGCTTACACGAGAGCTAAGGTCCCCAGTGGGGATTTTCTTGACATCAGACTCGAATCTGACAATGATGTTGAGTTCTTGCACCATAATGGTCACTAAGAATTAGTTGGTCAACAGTTACACTGAGGCTTGAGAGATTTTTTAATAAACACACAACACACAGAGCTTATAGACACATAATTAAGTTTAGTACTTAAAGTATTGTCAAGCGCGAGAGTAGAACAGCAACTAAAAATGTATATGTTTGTATCCATAGTTCTAATGCAATGTGGGAGTTTATGTTTTTTTGACCTTATTTTGTTGATATACAATTGAATATATTCACATTAACAGCTTAATTCTTTAAAGCAACATTGAGTGTTACAGAAATATTAAAACCGTTCAAAGAAAAGAGGGGTTGCAAAAGAATATATTAGAAATTCAATTTGAATAAAGTTTGAAGACTCTACCCCTGTAAATTAAATATGCCCTTGATGTAAACTCATCTTCTTTAAAACATGAAATTTTATTCAAAAGGTAATAATATCTTTCACGCATTGTGTTTTTACTTAAATTACTATTTAAATTATGTTTTAATTCAAGGGACAAAAATTCTTTTTACCTTAATAATAATACCTTAATTGAAATTGCGACCTAACTAAATAGGTTGATTAAGCCAAGTATGACTGAGAGATGAGTGTAAGATGATTGTGGCACGATATTCCAGTCTTGTTACTGACGAAGGCCGACATTCTCCTTAGACAGGACTGTTAATTAATAGCCAAACTGCCAATGGTATCTAGGGACCTACAGTTTAACGTGGTATCCGAACCACAATTTCTAACTCATATATACGAATTGGTGTAATTATGAGGATGGTCGTTATGGATGAACTAGTATTCACTAGAGCGGACGTTAACCCTCACTAGGGAATATCGCATTCACAAGCCATCGCTTATGACCATCCACAATTCGTGACCTCCAAGTAGCTGGATTACAGGACGACGCCACCGTTCCAGTCTCCAATATAAAATATAAGCCTAAACTAAAGTAGTTGATAAAGTTAACTGATAACTAATTTAGTTATATTAAAGCTTTCGCTCTTTGGTTACTGATAGGTGTTTATGTAATGATTGTACTATGGAAGATTTTAAATGACGAATAAGATGCAAGTTAGAACATGAGCGAAATGAGAGTTTTAAATATCTCAAGTGGAGGTGAATACAATCAGTCCATACACTACTTTGTCTACGAACAATCCAAATTAACCGCCATAGCAAAAACGGTGAAAATGTTACAGGCAATCTTCCATCCAAAACGTAGTCACACAAATGTCGGTTGACTTCACCGCTCTCTCACATATGATGACACTCTTTGAGGTTAGGACAGTAAAAAAACTCAAACATGAATCATTACAGAACAATCAGATAATTTTCGAAATGTGTGATGTCTATTGAAACATTACTTTCGTCAAATGACGAGCTCTCAGTGGTCTATAACCTGTATTTTAATGTGAAAGCTGCACGTTCAGTTTTTTTATTTTATTGGATTCAAAGACTATTAACGGAAAACGTACAGGAATTAGTTTTGTGAACCTCTTTAGAAAATTGAAACCCTTTTTCGCGAGAGTAAAATGATAAGATTCAAATAGCTTTGATCAGAAAGATAGCGAGGAAAAGAACTAATGAAGGGATATCAAAGTTTCTCTGGAATGAATTTCTTATATTACTATTTAAATTAATTGTTAAGTTACCATTTAGGTATTTTCCTCGTCCCTGGCTTTTGATAAACCATTGAAATTACAGTCCCAAGGCTGTACTGTCAATGGCTAAGCTGATAAAATATTCTTTTTGTTGTCAATAATTATTTAACGACATTATTGAATATATCTTTGTATATGTAATAGACTCTTAAGCATGCTTGAAACCTTAAAAAATTAATTTGCTAATAAATTTAAATACTGTAAGGAAACAGTCTTTCTTGCTGTCGTTAATTGTCTATTCGAAGAACAGCTGTAACAGGTGTAAGTTAAAACAAAGCATATGTAACATTACTAGGTGGTAGAGACTTACAGATTAGTTGTTTCAGCTGTGGTACCTGGGGAGTGAATGGCAGACGCGCGACCGCGTTGCGGCTTATATAAGCACAGATAGTAATTATGTTAAACTTGACCCCCCCCCCCCCCAAGAAAAAAAAGTGTTGACCCCCCCCCCGTCACTGTCACTCATCAAGATGAATTAGGTTGATAGTGGTTACATTTATGTAACACCAATTTAGCTTTGATGTTACCAATAGTTTAATAACTATAGTTAAGCGGAAAAAGAGGACAGATAATTTTCTGCCATTACTCAGATAATAACAGGCAACAATTATGGTGTTACGCGATGGGGAAAGTTTCAGTGAAGCTCAACAGCGGATTAAACCAGGTGTTGCCTAACGTTAATTGCAAGGTACAACGCTCCACCTGCATTAGCGGCGACCTACATGTGACGAATAGATCATTGGAAATTTCCACTGACGTTGGACGTTCTATCCCCCTTAAACCCCTATGGCTCCCCACCACTTTGTGAGCCGAGAACCTTTTTGGCGACTATCGCTGAGTTCGTTCGGAACAATTCGTCGGACGCGATGGTTGTTCCGAACTCAGAGGGTACCTCAAATATATAAGCGGTCGATATATATTTGAGTTACTCTTGCTGTTAGGGTTTTAATATTAATACTTGTTGTGTGTGAGTGTGTGTGCAAAATGTTATTTTTAGTTTTAAGTTGTGCTAATTTTAAGCTTTAATTTGCGCATTGCGATGTTAGCATTAAGGTGTGTTATGGTATTGTTGATGTTTGGAAAATGTGTTTTTGATGTTGAGTTTTGGTATAATTATTGTATGTGTATGTACTAATAACCTTTTACATTTTACAGCTAGCTGTTAGGTGGGTAGATTAAATTTAATTTTAAATTATGGAAGTTTTGTTGAACTTCATTAAATACGGGTGGGACATGCGCGTTGTGCCGTAGGTAGCGCATATTTTTTATTGCTTTAAAATGTTTAATTTTTGTTAGGAAATAATCATATTTGTTTGGGTCTAGATTAAGGGTGGGAGGTTAGAGTTGCGTCTTGCATTAGCTGTTCCAGAGTCCCCATTGTAAAATTGGAATGGTCAGGTCCAGTGCCCAGGCCCGAGGCCGGCCGCCCGTATCACAGCCCACCAAACTGGATCGCCATGTGCGTGCGGGCCAAAAATTGGGATCCCTTGTAAGACGTAACTATCGCGGGTTGGGATTTGGGGAAGTGTTAGGCAAACAGAGTGGTGGGGATGGCTACGGCCGTCCCCATCACTTTGGTAAATTATAATTTTTGGGTGACCTTGACCTCAATTAGGTTAATTAACCCCCCCCCTGACAGTGAACTTGAACTTGACGAGCCCCCCCCCCCCGACAATAAACTGGATTAGAAAATGACTAATAACTCAAGAATGGTTTGCCGGAATAGGGCAAGTCATACATCAATGAAAATCTCTAATTAAGAGCAATATTGTGGTAAAGACAGAATTGTATTATTTTCTTTTACTAAAATTGTACCATAAAAAGAACACCCCCCACTCAATGACATTGCGATATAAGAGTGGTGTGGTTTGTGTTGAGAACATTCTTCACCTATAATAGCTGGAGTGAACATGTCTCCCCAAGATGCTTCAATATTTTATAACAAATGTACAAAAGTTGAAGAAGTATTGGAGGTGGATGAAGAAAACAATGAAGAAATTGAAGAAATTGAAGCGCCTTTGTTAAGTGAAAATGTTGTAATGGATCCGAATTCACCAATGGATATTATAGGAAGGTTTTTAATTGAAGTTGTGACATGGATAGAAAATGGAAGATTAGTAAACATAGGATCTCCAATTTTGGTAGATGATAGACACACCTTTGGTGTATATTGGAGAAACATAGATCTGTTATGGCTGTGGGCGGAGGCATATGTGGAGTATTTGCAATTGGAAGAAAATATAGGCTTTAATCATTACTTTTCAGCTTTAGTGTTAAACTACTAATTCTAACATTTCACTAAAAAAAACCTTACAAATGTGGTGGGGGAAGCATTATATAAAGGGGATAGAAGAGAGAAGCATTACATTTCCTTGCTAAATTTCAAAGAGTAAACATCAACACGATGCATCAATGTGAAATTTGCTCAGAAACTTTTCATGATAATATTCTACTAGAAATACATAAAGAACTATTCCATAATAATAATGAAGATGTAACAGAAACAGAATATGAAGATTTAAAACTATATGAAGAAGAAGAACCAAAAGAAAAACAACAAGAAGAAGAACCATTAGCAGGACCATCTAATGAAATACCGAGTTTAAAAGTATTTGCTTTAGAAGGTAGAGTAGTAATGCACCACAAAATTCAAAATGAAAATTTGGAATTGGATCAGTTTTTTAAAGAAGTAAGAACAATTGTAAGTAAAACACTCACAGAAGAATTAAGAAGACTAAACTTTATTAAATTTGGCATATTATTAAATGCTATGTTTACTAATGTAGAAGGAGAAATGTCACCAGGAGGATTCATGACAAAAAACCAGACCATCATGGCAAGTTCAGATATTAATTCAATAGTTGAAGATTGTTTGGAAGAAATATTAACAAAAATTCAAGAACATGAAGGAAGAGGATCTGGTTGGAGTTTGGTTAGTATTGAGGGTATGGATATTAGAGTTCATAAACACGGCTATGGATTAAGGGGTAGCAGTTATATTCCGCTCCCAAAGAAAATTTCAGACACCAAATCATGTATAAATGTTCAAAATGAAGACATGGAATGTTTTAGATATGCAATGATGGCAAAATTTGTACCACCTAACCATGCAGTTAGACCCAGTGAAGAATATGAAACACACAGATTTAGATATAATTTCCAAGGATTGACTTACCCAGTGGCTTTGAAGGACATCCCAAAGTTCGAAAAACAAAACCCTGGAACATCTGTTAATGTTTTTGGTTTGGACAGTTCAAATAAAGTGTACCCATTGCGTGTGGTGAAGAATGAACTCCCAGATCATACAGACTTATTACTACTTATAAAAGGTGATGTTTCCCACTATGTATGGATTAAAAAATTTGAAACTCTTGTAAGTTATCAACTATGTAAAACTAAACATAAGAAGATAGTTTGCAAAAGATGCTTCAATTTTCATGAAGAAAGAAGAGAAGGAAATGAATGGTTACAAGAGCATAAAAAACTATGTAACAACAACTATGAAGCAAAAATTATCTTACCGTGTAAGGCAGAGTTAAAATTTGAGAAAATCTCCCATCAATATCGGATTCCCATTGTTGTCTATGCTGATTTTGAATCGACACTAGTGCCTATTGAAAATAATGATGGTGATGTAGCAAGGAAAAGTGTTAAGTATCAGATACATGATCCAAACAGTTTTTGTTTAATGGTTAAATCTACTCTTTCTGAAGAACATCTAAATAAATTTAATTTAACTTCAAAACCTATTGTCTATCGTGGTGTTAATGCTTCTAAAATATTCCTTGATCAGTTGTATATAATAGCGGAAAGTGTTGAAAGATTGTACAGTGATATTATACCGATGATACCTTTGGATGAAGAAGAAGAGATTCAACATGAAAATGCAACTCATTGTTATTTATGTAGAAATGAATTTACTGTGGAAAATCACAAGGTTCATGATCATGACCATCTGACAGGGTATTATAGAGGTGCTGCATGTAACAGCTGTAATATCAACTACAAGATCCCTACAAATATACCTGTAATATTACATAACCTTAGTAGTTATGATGCGCATTTTATCATTCCGGAATTAGGAAGAGATAATGGAGAAATTGATGTCATAGCTGAAACCACGGAGAAGTTTATAAGTTTTACTAAAAAAGTTGGAAATATAAAGCTTCGGTTTTTAGATTCTTACCGTTTTATGCCATCTAGTTTAATGAAGCTTTCTGAAAACCTGAGAACAGAAGATTTAATAGAAACCAAGAAGATTGTAAGTAATGACAAGGTTAATTTATGTTCTTCGCAAAGGTGTTTTCCCGTATGATTATATAGATAGCTTAGAAAGATTTAATGAAACATCCCTTCCACCAAAAGAAGAATTCAAAAGTAAACTATATGACACAGATATATCCCATGAAGATTATGAACATGCGTGTAGAGTATGGAATGAATTAAGATTTAAAACACTTGGAGAATATTCGGACTTTTATGTAAAACTAGATGTAACTTTACTTTGTGATATAATGGAAGAGTTTAGAAATACATGTTTTAAGGCATTTGGATTAGACCCTCTGCATTCTTGTACATCACCTGGACTAGCTTGGCAAGCAATGTTAAAGGAAACAAAATGTAAACTCCAACTTCTTACAGATATAGACATGGTGCTAATGTTGGAATCAGGTGTTCGAGGGGGACTAACTCAAAGCGTAACACGACATGTAAAGGCGAATAACAAATATTTGCCCAATTTTGATGCAACAAAACCAAGTACATATTTAGGTTACTTTGATGCAAATAACCTTTATGGATGGGCCATGTCAAATCCTCTCCCGTTTGGCGAATTCAAATGAGTAGACCCTGATTCTATTGGAAACATCATGGATATAGCAAAACATGGAGATACTGGTTATATTTTGGATGTAGATATTGAGTACCCTGAACATTTGCATGACCACCATTATGATTTACCTCTACTGGCCAAGACAGAAATATCACCAACCGGTAGATGGCCTAAATTAATGATGACTTTAACCAACAAATAAAGATATGTTGCTCATTATTGGGTAATACAACAAGCCCTAGAATTAGGATTGAGAATAACAAAAATTAATAGAGCTTTACAATTTTCTCAATCCTGTTGGTTAAAGTCATACATTGACAATAACACAGAAAGAAGAACTGCAGCTACTTTTCAAAAGGACTTTTTTAAATTGATGAATAATGCGATATTTGGCAAGACACTGGAAAACAAAAGAAAGCATAAGAATGTGAAATTAGTTAGTGATCCGGTGAAACTACAAAAGCTGGTACAAAAACCTAACTTCGGATCATCCATAATAATCAACGAAAATCTTGTAGCTGTTTCCATGAACAAAATTTCAATTACAATGGATCGTCCTTTATATGTGGGGATGTCTATTCTAGATATTTCAAAGACCCACATGTATGACTTCCATTACAACAAGATGGTTAAATTTTATGGAAGAGAAAACATCGGCATTGTATACATGGATACGAATGCTTTTATTTATTGGATAAGAACTGAAGATATGTATGAAGACCTACGTTGTTTTATCTACAATAACGACTTTGACTTTTCTTATTATCCACAAGACCATCCCAACTACGACAATGGTAGAAATAAAAAGGTATTGGGAAAGTTCAAAGACGAAACAAATAGCGTGCCAATAGAAGAGGTTGTTGCTTTAATGTCTAAATTGTATTCATTTAAATTGTACAAAAATGAAAAAAGAGAACATGAAATCGTGAAGAAGGCAAAAGGTATAAAAACCTCATACCTGAAGAAGAATGTACAGTTTGAAGAATACAAGAGATGCTTATTTGAAAATGTTGAGACAACAGCAACATTTAACACCATAAGAAGCTTCAACCATCGTCTCTTCAGTGTAAAGCAAACCAAATAGGCTTTGAGTTGTAAGGTTGATAAGAGGTACATCCTGGAAGATAATATAAAAACTCTACCATTTGGACATTACTCCTTATACCCTATCGACCAGTAAACCTATTCTTCGTCCTTTACCTTCTTCCTTTTTCCTTTCCGTAAAGAAGAGGGGACATGACAAGCTCAATGTCATGTTCCCTCTTTTCACCAATGTAATATGGCCTTGACCTATAATCTAACCATATAAAAGAGGAAAAACTATTTTAGAGATCAGTACTTTTACAAGCGGTGTGGAAGACACAACTGAAGATGGAAGATTTAAGGAACAAGATTGTAATTGAACTTCATAAGCCATCAAGAAGAAAATTTCCTAGAAGAAATACAATTATAAAAGGAATGAATGATCTTTTCCAAGCCGATCTTATTGAAATGATACCACGTAGTAAATTAAATAAAGGATTCAAATACATTTTAGCGATTATAGACTGTTTTACTAAAGTGGCTGATGCTTTACCGCTAAAGGACAAGACTGGTAAAAGTGTTACAAAAGCTATGGAAATAGCTATACAAAGAAATAATTTCAACATCAAACATCTACAAACTGATGATGGAAAAGAATATTTTAACAAAGACTTTGCAGCTTTAATGAAGAAGTATAAAATAAATCATTATTCTACAAATTCTGAAGTTAAAGCTTCAATAATAGAAAGATTTAACAGAACGTTAAAAGGAGCAATGTATAAAACATTTTCCAAACGAGGATCATATATTTGGTATGATATATTACCACAACTTATAAAAGAATATAACAATAAGTATCATCGAACCATTGGTATGAAGCCTAATGAAGTAAATAGTGCCAATGCTAAAATGGTATTAAAACGTATTAAAAATAATACTACTCCTAAACGTGAAAAAATGCAGCCCAAAACATTTAAAGTTGATGATAAAGTTCGTATAAGTAAGTACAAAGGAGTATTTAGCAAAAGGTATCTGCCAAACTGGACTAATGAAGTATTTACAATCTATAAAGTGCAACCAACAATACCTGAAACCTACATTTTAAAGGACAACAAGGGTGAATTACTTGAAGGTGGATTCTACGGACATGAATTGCTAAAATCATCAGTTGGCGATGTATATCTTGTTGAAAAAATTTTACAAAGAAAAAAGGATAAGGTGAAAGTACGTTGGTTGGGATTTGATAAAAGTGAAGACTCTTGGATCCCTACAAAAGACTTAGTGTAGCAATTTATGAAGTCATTACATGTTGAACCTTTACACAAGATGGAGATTGTGCAGCAAAAGGATCGATTTTTTATTAATAATATTAATGAGTTAACAGTTGACAACGACAAGTTAAATCATGGAAAACATGGTGAATTACTGCCAAACACAATAAGATGTTTAATAAATGGACCATCAAATTTTGGAAAGACAAATTTGGTTTTTAATTTAATAACAAATCCTAAGGGATTACGTTTCAACAATATTTATATCTTTTCCAAATCTTTGCAACAACCCAAATACCAATTATTGGATAAGGTACTCGCAAGTGTGCCTGAAGTTAATTTTTACAAGTTTAATGCTAGTGAAACTATAATGGAGCCAAACGAGGCTAAACCATTTTCTATATTTATATTTGATGATGTATCTTGTGAAAATCACTACACTATTAGAAGTTATTTTGCCATGGGAAGACATTACAATATTGATAGCATTTATATTGGTCAAACCTACAGTAAAATTCCAAAACAGCTAATAAGAGATAATGCAAATCTGCTAATTATCTTTAAGCAAGATGAAAAAAATTTAAAGCACATATGTAATGATCATGTGAATGCAGACATGACATTTGATAAATTTAAAGAAATGTGTGGCAAAGCATGGGCAGACAAATATGGATTTCTTGTTATTATGAAAGAAGAAGCTATAAAAAATGGAAGATATCGTATAGGGTTGGATAAATTTATATTAATCCATTGAACAATTAATGATATGTTTAGTAATAGATTGGACTTCACAGCATAAACATGGTGAACCAAGAAAAACTATTAAAAGAAATGAAATCACTGAGTGACTCGATTAGACTAAAAAATCGAGCATTAAGGATGGGTTTAAATGAAAGAGAGGAATTCCTGGAGACTACATTTAAACCTATTACAGAACCTTTAAAACAGATAACAGAAACAATTGGTAAACCTCATTATGAAGGAGATGTTTTACTACCTGTTTCTAAATTTGAAGTAAAGACTTTGAAAAAAGAAAATGATGATGATTCTTACACAAGTGACAGCGGAACTTCACAAAAAGAAGAAGAAGAAGAAACAAGACAAGAGGAACCAGAAATAAATATTCAAAAAGAAGAGGAAGAAGAACATATACCTGAAGCAGAACAATCAATTCCGAATTTAACAAAATTAAGTAGTGATATATTGCAACAAGGACCTCTTGGAAGAAAATATATCATGAAGATGTTACATGAAATAAAAGCTAACCCAAAACTACATAAGTCACATGTATATGGAGCGAGAATTGATGGAAATGAATTAAAAATAGGCGATTCAAAAGTACATTTGACTGAAGATGATTATATTGTTATTGGTGAGCATAAATATAAAGGAACAAAAGGGTTATTTGAACTGATTTTTAAAAATATACCTATAAGATATACGCTTCAAGATTTAAATACTTTTAAAGAAATTTTGCAAAATACTAATGCTCATAAGAAGAATTACTCCAAAGATGCAATGATAAATAGAACACGTGCAACTAAATATACAGTTGTAATAAAAAGATTATTTCCCCTGAAAAAACTACCAACATTACGAACTGCACCTGCTGTAAAAAAATCATTAAAGAGGAAGTCTTTATCACTTATGGATTTATCACTTATAGATGAATATGGTAAAAAGAAAAAAGGAGAATCTTCAACGTCTGGTAAAGGTTTAATGAAAAACCTATATAATACAAATGTGATTTACTATAATGATATAAACAAATTGGTTGATAGAATGAGAATATTACATGAAGCTATAGAAGCTGGTCATACAGGTTTAAATAATGAATGGGTGGCTTTAGTTGACGAACTTCGAAATCGCTGAATAGTTGTATAAATTATCACGGATATATAAGAGAGCTGTGACCATACAATGGATCAGTTTAATCATGAGCGTCGACAAGTTCGGACGTTATTCCGGGCTAGGAGTACAAGGAGGAGAAAACAGAAAAAGAAGTGGATTGCCGCAAACACCTGAAAGTGACTATGATATAAGTAACAAACGTTTAAAATTTATTAAAGACCCAGAAGAAGATACTGATGGAGCGAATTTAAAGACAGTAAAAGAAGCAACTTCAACATCATTGAAATTAGACAAAAATACTTACGATGTCAAATCACATAGAATAATTAATGTTGGTAAACCAACTGACAGTTCTGATGCAATTAATAAAGAGTATTTATCATCTGAACTTTCAAATACTTTAAAATTGCAGTGGGGTAATAATTTAAAAGATGGACAGACATATGATGCTGGGAATCATAGAAAAACCAACGTGGCAAATCCGAAAAATGATAAAGATTCAGTTAATAAAGAATATTTACATTCTATAATACCGGAAAAGACTCAACGCGGATTTTCTTTTTATAAATTTATTATAAATGACATTGGATACCCAAAGGAAGACGGCGATGCTGTAAACCTGAAATACATCAAGGACAATTGTATTTTACAAGATGGTGATGAAATCGATTGTCATGGGAAAGTGTTGTCAAATGTAAAGTTCGGTTCTCAACCAAAAGACGCTGTTACTATGGAACAATTATCTAAAGAATTAAAAAGGGGATCATCAAATTTTGTAAAACATGAAGATGCCGTGCTAAAGCGAGGAGATACATTTATACATGGAAATGAAAAGTTTGATTTAATGCAAGGAAATAATAATGAATGGGATGAAGGACATAAAACAATAACAAATGGAAGATTTGGTATAAATGATTCGGATGTACCTTTAATGATACAAACATTAATTGCGAGTGGTGGTAGATTAGGTACATACGATGGTCGTAATAGAAGAATAAAAAATATTTATCCTGGTTATGAAGATGATGATTGTGTTACATTGAGACAAACAATAACTTGGGATAAACACTTTGGGACCAAATATGATGCAAAGATGAAGAAAATAATTAATATTTTACCAGGAGAAGATTTAAATGATGCTGCTACTATTGGACAAGTCATAACAACGTCTAAAAGTGATTCGACCGCTTACACGTGTAATGATAAACGTATTATGCAGGTACACGATCCCCAACATCCAAAAGATGCTGTAACTTTAGACTGTTTAATAAGAATAGTGGGCAATTTACTTATCGACACCCACAATCATATAGCTAGTACAACGAGTCATGTGATGATTCAACCCGATGAACGAGACGCTTGGATTAAAAATAGAATTATAAATCAGTATATAATTAATTTGAATAATTAAGTATTTAAATGTAAAAATTGTGCATGAGTTATTCATTTATGTAAAGCAGCTCGTGGAGTAAACACGCTGGTTATATAAGACGACATAATGAAGACCACAACGCTCAGTCGTCGTCAAGACAGCGGCAAGAAAGGACGTGGTATAACATCAGCTGCGTTATCCCTGCTAAGACGGATTCCTGTTGGTGCTGTTCTAAATCGAGCAATAGACGCTTTACCATACGAATTTCATCTGCCCGGAGGCTATCAATATTGTGGACCCGGAACTAAGTTGACAAAACGTTTAGCAAGAGGAGATCCTGGAATTAATAAATTAGATCAAGCTTGCAAAGAACACGATATAGCGTATTCCAAGTTTGCAGATTCAACAAATAGATCAATAGCGGATAGAGCGCTAGCGGAAAAAGCTTGGCAAAGAGTAAAATCAAGTGACGCAAATATTGCAGAAAAAGCAGCAGCTTGGGCAGTGACAACAGCCATGAAGACGAAAGCTAAGTTTGGTGGTGGAAGACGACGCGGGAGAAAACCTAGTAAAAAAGAAGCTGCAAAAAGAGGCGGGAACATCAAAAGAAGACGTCGCACTAACCCTAAAAGGAAAGTAAAAAAAACATCCATATGGTCAATGGTAAAAAACGGATCGGGTCTTTACTTAAGACCGTACCGTGTGTATTAAATGAGAAGAATAAATTGATAATTCCAAATGAAGCATTAACAAACTATCAATTGTCAAAATATGTGAAATGTTTAAGAATACCATTCTTCAGAGGAGTTTTTATGAAAGATACATTACCAAATAGAGTGTGGAAAAATGAAACTGGAATAGTAAATTTAGACTCTAATTATGGACCAGGTACTCATTGGGTATGTTATAAAAAACTTGGAGAAAATGTTTACTACTTTGATAGTTTTGGAAATTTACCGCCACCAAAAGAACTTCATCATTATTTTCGGGACTCCAAGAATATATTCTACAACTACAAAAGAGAGCAACCTAGCAATACGGAAATATGCGGACATTTATGTTTAGAGTTCCTAGCAAAGAGCGTCAGTCAGCTTTAAGATGTCATCGTATACAGTGTCGCTGAGTGGAAATTCATCAACATTGAAAAGTACACTTTTCCCAGCGTTACGTTTATCTAAGGACAAACTATGGGAAGCAGCATTATTGGATTTGATTACATACAATTCAATTCCCAATGTTACAGAAGGAAAAAATAATTTACTACATTATTATGAGAGTAAAGATGAAAAAGGAAATTATTCACAATTAAAAATAATTCCATTATCTACAGGAGCATATGAAATAGACGATATAAACCAAGTATTACAAAAGAAACTTGGAGAAAAAAATATTTCTATAAAAGGTAATAATAATACATTAAAAGCAGAAATAACTTCAAAGTATTATATAGATTTTAGCTTAGACCACTCATTCGGCAATTTGCTCGGATTTTCAAAGAAGAAAGGAGTTTTAGCTCCTGGAAATGATTATACTGGCGATACAACAGTAACAATATTAAAGGTGAACAGTATTGATGTAACGTGTAATATTATACACGGATCATATAGAGATGGAGTAAATCAACATATATTACACACATTTTACCCGACAGTAGCTCCTGGTTTTAAAATAGTTGAGAAGCCACAAAACCTAATATACCTACCGTTAAACACCAGTTTCATTTCAGACATCGTACTGAACATATTGGATCAAGACGGGATTAGTGTTGACTTTTGAGGAGAAACAATAACTATACGGTTACATATCAGAGCAGCAACATAAAGTCAACATGGGATTATCATTTAAACCACAACGGAAGAGTCGGGAGCTCAGTAGCTCCTTAACATTCGACGAGTTAACATAGGACAACATACGCTTCCTACAAAAGATTGGACTAAAACTTGCCAACCATGGATATACTGGATATAGCGCAAGGACCGACATTCGACGAAACCCTATGGGAGAAGGAATATCACACTCACAACCCTTACACTTCATCAAAATTAAATAATAATGATGAAATAAGAATTCCCATTCAACAACAAGATATCTACACATTACCATGTGAAAGTTATTTATATATCGAAGGAAGAGTAACAACATTGGATGGAAAATCTGGTTCAACTGTTCCTTTTATAAATAACCCTATGGCATATCTGTTTGATGAAATTAGATATGAGATATTTGGAGTAACAATTGATTCAACAAAAAAAGTTGGTATATCAACAACTTTAAAAGGATTGACTTCAATAACACCCCATGAAAAAAATTCTTTAATCTCGGCTGGATGGGTGACTCCTGATAAAGACACTATTACTCCTAATTCAAAAGGTTACTTTGATTTTAATGTACCTTTACGATTGCTTTTGGGATTCGCAGAAGATTACAAGAGAATAATAATAAACGTAAAGCAAGAACTGGTACTGCTCAGATCTTCAACAAATAAGGATGTAATACAAGCGCCAAGTGGAACTAAAGATGCCGATTTGGAATGGCAACTTCAATTGGATAAAGTTGTATGGAGAGTACCTCATGTCAGATTGGCGGATGAACATCGAGTAATATTATTGAAAAAATTAAAATCTGACCGTGATATTGTAATACCATTTAGGAGTTGGGAATTTCATGAATACCCCATATTGCCTCAAACAGAAAGACAAACATGGACTGTTAAAACCTCTACTTATTTAGAACGAGCAAGGTACATAATAGTCGGTTTTCAGACTAAACGAAAAGATGTTATAACTGCGCACGCTGGTCAATTTGACCATTGCAAGATAAAGAATTGCAAAGTTTTTCTAAACTCTCAGTTCTTTCCATATGACAGTTTAAATGTTTCATTTGACAAGAAACGTTATTCCATTCTATATGACATGTATGCAAGATTTCAATCGTCATATTATGGTAAGACGAATACACCACTTTTATCACCAGAACAATTTTATTCAAAAGCTCCAATTGTTGTAATTGATTGTTCAAAACAAAATGAATCTGTAAAATCTTCAAGTGTAGATATAAAAATTGAAATGGAATTTGAAGATAAAATACCAGATGGAACTTCAGCATACTGTTTAATTCTACATGACAAAATAGTTACTTACACACCACTAACAGGAATCGTGAAGAATGTACTTTAAGAAGGATTAATACAACATCTGCACGATTTGTAAGGTTTTTACAAAAAAATCAACAATATCTAGGTCATCTGCGAGTATAAAAGCGAGAAAAAAGAGCTGGAAATTCATTTCATCTTTGATTGTCGTATGGGTAACATCGTCCGCAAGATGAGTTCTACTACATCAAGTGCTAATGAAGAAACTATACCTTTTATGGCTGACAATAGTTTGGATATAGAAAGACAAGTTGAACAGGAAATGGATGAGTTCCTCAAGTTTAAACATAAGAAGACAGAAGAAGAGGAAGTTGAAAAAGAAACAAAGAAAAGAAAAATTGAAGATAACATTTCCACTAACATCTTAACGGAAGTATTTCTTCGAATATTTTATCCTATTTCTTCTTGTTTGACAAAGACTGTATCTGCTGGAGTGATGAAATCATTGGATTACTCTCCTACTGTTATTTTAAATCACGGATCTAAAATGGTAACCTTCACTGAAACTTCATGGGAATCTTTTATGAAACATATACATCTTTTGGAATGTTATTTGAGTAACAATACATTTGGAAGAAAAACAAAACTAGGTTTGTTAGAATCAAATATTGAAATCGATATTGTTAAACAACGTGGTCAACAACTAGTTCGATTTAGAGATTTAACTAAATATAATATAAAAATACATTTGACTAAAGAAGAGTTTTACACTTTAACTTGTGCTACTGGTCCTATAACAAGATATTTAAAACAACTAATATTCTCAAGTGCAATTATCAAAGACTATTTAATTGATGCATTGGATAAACAACCATATGTTCCAATCCTATATGGTCCAGTAGATACTTCAATCTTCAATAGGATACCACATGAAGTAGATATGTGGAGACAGTTACACCACTATCAAACCAACTTTAATTTAGATGAAGAAAAGCAAGAAACCAAGCAAAACGAATCATGTTTCAACAATCAACAATCGGCAACAAATTAAACAAATAAAGAATATTGTAAGTAAAAAGAAGAATATTGAGGGTATAAAAGGTTGTCAATCTGGATTAACATACCAGTTGCCTACTGAACGTCATCATGGATAAACAAGTTTCATTCTCTAAGAAGATAGAATTGATGGAAGTAAAGCAAGGTATCATAGAGTTTCAAGCATTCCGTGGTAATGATGGAAATTGTATAATTAAAGAGTTAGTGGTACTAGATATGATAACATCTGTTGTTTATCACTTTTTATTTAAGCCTCCTTTACCATTCAACAGATTAACAACCAAAGCTAAAGTAACAAACAAATGGTTGATGAAACATTTTCATAATCTAAGATGGGATGAAGGTTTTATAACCTACAATATGTTGCCACACATTATGAATCATTTTTGCAAAAAGTTCAAAACTATTTTTACAAGAGGATTGGAAAAAGCAAATTGGATACAAGCATATACAAACCATGAAGTAATAAATGTGCAAATGGAGAAAGATTTTTATTGCTACTTTGATAACATCTGTATTTCATCTAAAAACTTTAAACATCAACAGTCTCAATGTGCTTTAAAGAACGCATATCGTTTAAATGTCTATCTCCAGCAAAGTGGTGGGGGAAGCGATGGGTATAAAAGCGAGAGCGGCACTATGACAATGCATCAGTATTACTCGAACCTCCGGGGAGTCAACACCTCTGACGCGCAAACACAAGAAGAAGAAGACGAACAATAGCAAGAAGAAGATAATGGCGTCACAAAATTTTCTACAATCGCTTGTTGATCAATTCAACAAACATTCTAAATCTACCATACTACCGACAAAAAAATGGTTAGAATTGAAGGAAGAGAAACATTATATTATTCACACTATTAAGAAAATGGAAACATCAATTGGAGACGCTATCAATTGCACACTAAGTGAAGCACTCTACACACCTGGTGATGAACCAAAATTTCAAGTATTTCTTCCCAAAGCTTCGTTCAACTGCTGCAGAATGAAGATTTACGACTGATTCACCCCGGCGCACTCTACTTAGCATCTCACGGTCCTAGCGGAAGCAACTCTACTGAACTTACTCTTCATGTTTTGCCTACTAGCAACTAATCTGTAGTTTATATATATACTGTTGTACATGTGTGTAACTGATTATAAATAAATAAAAAATAAAAATAAAAAAATAAGAAAAGGCAACATATCGATGGTGTTTCTGCACTATCAATATGTTGCTTTTTTAAAAACACGTTTGGGTGACCTTGACCTAGTTTTGAGGGTATATAAAGGCCGTAATTTTCTTGAGGATCTCATCAGTCTACGACTACCTTTCGTGCTGTACGCATCTCTGTTGGCTCTCCAGTTATTACGAATAACAACATGTCTCTTAAGGTGAAGTGTGCATCATATGATACCACCACAATCACAACTTTTGAAGAACTCGACGATTTTACTAATGAATTGAGAGTGTTACTTGCCGGTGGTTATCGTTTAAATATTGATGTTTACGCTAACTACATGAGGATGTTTCCTAAACAAAAATTCTGCAATGAAGAAGTATTTGTTTCCACACAACCTTCAACTACAACACCATCTACTCAAAGTAATGTTAAGTTCCAGAAATATTACTGATGTTGAATAATATTAAGTGATCGCTGTGGCATCTATAAAAGGAACGCGTAACCTAAACAGAATCATCATTTGCTTCCCAACTGACGCAGCGAAAACAACTACCACTACCATGTTGTAGAATTCAATGGAAAAATCTACGGAAAAGACTATCAAAGTGTAGAACAAATGACGTCCGATCTTCAAGTATTGACTAAAGAAGGATTCCAACCAAAATTAATTCTAAAATTTCCTGAAGTACATCCACTATCCACTGAAGATCTCATTGCTATGGCTAAAGAAGAAAAAGGAAAATACAAACCAGATATAAAGAAAGAATAAGAGGATGAAAACTCATTATCTTAAATAAATACATCTTACACTTGTAAGATGTTCTTTTTTAAAACTCCATTTGGATGACCTTGAGATTACCCCCACCACTTTTTTAGTCTATAAAACATGCTATCCTACACTATACACCTTCATTTCTTGGCTAAACTTAGAAGCGTCAACATGGAAAACAAGAAAGACGAGTACAAACCACGCTATTGTTGTGAACAAAAATGTACCGATATAGGAAGATGGATGGTAGACGGTTTAGCTTGTAGAAAATGTGAATTCTTCGGATCCTGTTACTGCAAATGCAAGACAAAACAACTACCACCACCAGAATTGCAAACCTTCAAAATTTATAAATCAAGATACTTCCACACTTGCTGTCCCCAGAGATGTATCAAATTTCATCTAGAAAAAATTGTTAATTGCCAAGAGTGTAATGCATGTTATAAAGACGACTTTTGTACATGCATCATAAATGCTTGCAAGTCCAGATCAGATTGGTCTTCTCATCCTATTGAAGCTTCAGATGTATAGCTGTAGTCACTGACTGCAGCTCTTTTTTAAAACTCCATTTAGTTGACCTTGAAATTGTCCCCACCAACATATATTCTACGGATCCTTCAATACATTTCTCATTCTAATTTCATTACTCTAACTGGCAACAACATGGATGATAGATTCATTTCTTTTCAACATTTAATTACTGAAAAACAAGAGCTGGAAACCCTATTTCAAAACTTACTCACACTTATGGATAACTATCCTTATCCTTGGATAAAGTGGATCAACATCAAAGTAGAGTATATAAATCCTACCACAACATTTTCATCATCATCATCTTCTTCTGTCACCTCCACATCGTCATCATTGCAAAGTGCAGAAGGAGAGGAACATACAACTAATGGTCTTAAAATTATTGAATTGGACAACGAGGAACAAGAAATGCAAACTCTGGATAAAAGTAAACTTAATATTTGATTTAAAAGAATTATTAGTGTTTCTAATTTATATTACAGCTAATACTTATTTCTACACACCACCCATGACTTACCCAAATGGGGTTTTGCGGCAAAATGCTCTGGCCGCCGGTTCGCATATGGGTATTTCAACCTTCCCCCACCACTCTAACTTCCCCACTCCTCTACTTCCCCCTCCACCACATTTGCCCACATATAAGCGACCCTCTGACCATCGCTCACCATTTGTTTGCCAACTTCCGAACAATGAGCTCCTCTCCTTTAACAACAAGTAAATGTACTTTTCTTATTCAATCACAAGAAGAATTACAAAATATTTTTCAAATTTTAAGTGATCTAATAAACACTCCAAATAACACCATTACTATCACTGTGGAAGTTTCCTACAATTCTTCTGATTACGAAAACATGGAAAGCGAAGATGTCGAAGTTTTAAAGTTGCCAAACAATAGTCTTCCATCTTCCAAAGCTGCAACACCCGACACAGCTAATAATGATGTTTAGTCAACTATAATTATTTTCTTTACCCCCCACTATTTTTACAGTAATATATAAACTGTCCCTATCTCTGGTTCTCATTTCATCGCCAACTTTCTCACCATCAACACCGCTCCCATTTTTACCTGCACACATTTAACACACGAAGATGATGGATGATTTTTCATTTACATCACAATTGGAAGAGGATAAACTCAAACTCGAAATAAACAGACTACAATTAGAAACAAAGAATCAACAAGAAATGATTCAGCTTTTACAACTGTTCAAATGCGTACTGTGGATAGTATGTTTTTATCTTCTCATTGCTATCACCTTTGGCATCTACCACTCCAACGCCAGTAAACAATACTCCAACACTTCCTCAAATAAAACCACTACTTTTCTTTGATTAAATAAATTTTTACCCACCTTCAATCTAACCCTTAGGGGCTCACCTTTTTTAAAAACCCCTCCAGATGACCTTGACCCACTTCCAAAACCCACCCATCACTGTCAAAAAAAACCCCAGCCGCTACTACCCCTACAACAGTTACAACCGCTGACCTTATAGAGATTTTATTAATTGAACAAAAATCAGCTGATAACTGTAGATAAAAAACAAAGTTTTACATCTTTAACCTGTAGTTTGAAAAAATTATACCAAAGTGCAGCACCCGTCGGCTTGGCGAGTGAGCGAAGCGAACGAGCTCATCTTTAAAATGGAAGAGGGCGAGTGAGCGGAGCGAACGAGCTTTGTGTGAGAACGAAATTAATAATTTTACCGAGCTTAAGCTCGATCTCCCTGGTACTTAAAATGTAATTAGTTAAATTAAACCATTATACAGTATATTACTTGTTTTAATTTCATTTCATATTATAAAATGTTGAATATTTTTACTACGTTAGATGATTAGTGAGATGCGTCTAGTGTGGTAAGATTAGTTTTATCGAATATCCTTGCCTCCGCCAGAGAGCTCTGCCCACAAACATCCTCACATGAGTGGCCCAGAGGCAAACATTGCTGAGTCTGAGTTCTTGATAAACTCCAATAAACTTTATCCGATTTATTTATTGTTATGACAATATTGAGGAAATTAAATTATAAACATAACATATGATGTTAAATTAAAAAAAGGTTGTCAATAATTATTTTTATATTCCAATAATACAGTTGATTACTATGTGTACTATAATTAGAAATAAATAGTATTATA